>NDGM011248946.1:0-16200 GCA_002564305.1 Octomys mimax
ATATATATATATATATATATATATATATATATATGCTTAAATATAAAGTATGTGTCTTACAGCCATTGTATAGGTGAATCTTATTATTACAACTGTTACTGAACTGTTGTGGGAAATTTTAATGCACTTACATTTAAAGCGGTTATTGATTGAATGATAAAACCATTGTCTCTTTATTGTTTCAAAACTTTTTAACATTTTTAAATTATTTATTTATTGTTACCTGGAATGTAACTCAGGGCCTCGTGTTATTCTGACAAGCTTTACGTCACTGAGCTCCATCCTGATCCATAACATTTTTTAGTTTCTCTCTTCTTGTCATCACAGGGAATTGAGAAATCTCAGCCATAATGTGTTTGTGTTTGTTTCTCTTTGTTTTGTTTCCCCTGAAGGTTTCTTCTTTTGGGTTGTCATGAGACTTAAACAAAATATCTAATAATTATAAGTGTCCAGTTGAAGTTGGTAATAACTTCATCTACAACAAAGTACTACACACTAGGTTTTAATTTCTGTATCTTTTAATATTGTTTATGCCATAATTTATGCCACTTAAGTATTGTATATGTACTGAAGTTACTATAGATATTTAATGATTTCATGTTTTAACTTTCATGCTATGTTTAGAAGTGATTTATATACTATGATTACAATATTTTAAAGATGAATTCATTATTACATTTGTATCTCTGTTGATTTATAAGTTTCCAAGTTTTACTTTGTGCTTTTGTGTTTCCAATTAAAAATCTCCAGGAAGAATTTCTTGGAAGCTATATCTAGTGATGAAGATGAATTACGAGTTTTGTTTGAGAATATGTTCATCTCTTCTTCAGTTATGAAGGACAGCTTTTCTGCATTCAGGTCTCTTTTCTAATTAAAATATTGGAAACACTTTCAATACGTCATCACTCTACTCATCTGTCAGGTATCTGCTAAAAAGTTCCCAGGTAGTCTTATAAGTGTCATTTTTATGAGATGAGTCATTTTTCTCCTGTGCTTTTAAAAATCTCACCTTGTTTTTTTCTTTTTACTTTTAAGTACTCAAATAGCAATGTGTTTCAGTGAAAATCTCTATGTATCAATCTATTTGTCATTATTGAGCACCCTAGATCTATATATTTAATTCCTTTTCCTGATAAGTTGGATTCTCTAGCACTATTTCTTTCAACAATTTTTTGTGTCCTTTCTATTTCTCTGTTCTTTGTCAGACTCTCATAATATATACAACAGTTCACAAAACTGTTTCTCACAAGTCAAAAAAGCCTTTATCGCTGGATGTCCATCTTTTACCTTTGTGTTCCTCTAACTAGATAATTTCAAATGATGTCTTTTCAGGCTCCCTTACACTTTCTTCTGCTTGACTGATTATGTTGTTAAGTGTATCTATGGAGTTGCTCTGCCTAGCAACTGTGTACAAGTCCCAAACAAATGTACAATTCCATTTGTTTCTTTTTATGGTTTCTGCCTATAAGTTGGACTGCTATTTTTTACAATACTATTCTCCAAATAATTTTAGTTAAGTATAAAAAAATACAAAGATTTATCGATTTTTTTTTAACCTTGCTGAGCTGCTTCAAGTGGACTATTTTGAACTGGGACATCTGGTTTTCCTATTTCTTTGTCTGTAGGTTTGATTCTTGATGCTCCATTTTCTTTCCTTTGTGGTCATATTAACCTTTTATTTGTGATCTTTGCACCATTGCATTCATGTTTTCACATCTGATGAAGCCAGTGCCTATTCGTATTTACACCTTGACTTGGGCAGGGATGGATCACCACTCAGGGGCTTGCTGTTGGCGTTCACAGACAGCCAAACTGCTTCCTGCGTCCGTGAGGGCAGGCTTTGCTTCTGAGTCCATGGGGTGCATGAAGCAGGCGTGGTAATTGGCTCTGTAGCCACACACCTGCTGGCTGAGTCTTCAGGTGCTGACCCGTCAACAGGGTGCACTGGGGTGGGCATGATAGTTGGGGACACACATGCATATGTGGAAAGTGGGTCCATTGATGCCAGTCTAAAACCAGGGTCCACAGGTGCCCACCTCATAAGAGACGAATCACAGGCCTGGGTCTTGTATGGAAGGTGGCCTGGTGCTGAGATGTCCTATGCTTAGGCACATGAAAATGGCCCTGGGGGCTGGATCTCTAGAGAACATACTGGCATTGAAGCTGGCTTTGAAGCTGAGTCTGTGGGCTGATTTAGATTGTAAGATCACAGGGAAAGCCCATACCCTGGGTCCAAAAGGCTGATGTGACGCTTGGGCTGAAGTGGTCCCTACAGCTGTGAGGCTGGCCTGATGACAAGATTTGGCAGGGTGAGCCTCATGCAGTGGTCTCCAGCCTATTATGGTGTTTGGTTCACTCTTCTTTCACCATGAAAAGTGTTTTTCTTCACAGTTCTGACTTTACTTGAATGAATGAGAAAATATCTTTCCTTTAAAGTATCTTTTTCTTATTTTTTTCCAATTCACTCAGATGCTATAATCCCCTATTTTAATTCTTTTTCTCTTGTGAAAGTATTTTCTTCATGGATAGCTATGCAAATAATTGATGTTCCCATGAAGAGATAAAGTTTTTGAGGATAATATTTTGCCTTCTATATGATGTCTAGCAATGCATCCACCTTCAAGTCTAGACTTTTGTCACAGCCAGATACTTCTAAGATCTCAATCATCTCACTTAGTCTTTCATAGCAAACTATACCTCCCTCCCTCATCTACCTGATGAAATTAGCATATTGAAATTTAGCCAAAATTTTATTTATTCAAGGTACAGTGCCATATAACTTTCCTGTGCTACCTTTTTCAATAATAATAATAAAAAATTCTGAATGAGAAATTAATGCTCCCCAAATTTATCAATGTAAACTGGAGTTCTAGTTCATTCAAATAGTGCATGATGGAAGAATTTAGAAATACTTGTGCAGCTTTAAGTTAGGAGCCTAACTTGTTTATTGTGACATGCTTTCCAGTACACACCTGAAAAATAGAGATGGGATACTAAAAAATTATAAAAGCATATGTACTTTGAAAATTAAGAGTTACCCTTGATTGCACCTCAGTGTTCATGCAGTATGTTAAATACTTTATTTTCTTTATCCTGTTTAATCCTTCAAGTAAATACTGAAATTGGTGTGAAGCCCAGGAAAGTAAAATGTTGGGCCCATAATCACCCAGTTAGTAATTGTGTTAAAACTTCAATTAAAGTATTCTTGATTGTATAATTCTTTTGCCTTCAATTGTCTCACACTAACTACTTGAATGATCATAACAATTCTAATTAAGAAAAACCTTGAACTAAAATCTTTACATCATTCTTAACTACATAGACTATGGAAGCCTACACATATACACACAAAATGTTGTCCCCTGGTCACAAATTGATCGCTTTGGTTTCCCAAAGCCTCACATGTTCTCACTTATGGATTGGGAATAATGATAACTGCATAATATTAATAGTCAGTGGGATATCACATTTATAAGCTTTCCATCTCATGCACACACACCATGCAGTTGCATAAGTGCCCGTGTCAGATGATCAGAGTTTAGCGAACACATTACCAGCTTGCTCTACTGAAGGACTATCTATAATAGGAGATAAATTTTCACTGGAAATAAACTTAGATGGGAACCACGGTCAAGGGTAGGTGCTCACCTTAAGAACAATGTGGTCCCTGGTTTTATCTACTTACATGATAAAGCAGACTATTCAAAACATGCATACAGTTTCAAAATTGGCAATAATTTTCTGCTTAAGAAATTCTGATTTTATATATTCTATGAATGTTTACTTTCAGAACACTTTTAAAATCCTCATTTAGCAAATGATCATGAAGGTAACCTACATCAATTTCATTGCTAAACATTTAAAGGAAAAATGGATAGCAACACACCCATAGGAGGCGGTGTACAAAGGCAAAGTGTCTAGAAGACAAACCTTCACCTTTCCTTTAAGTTTCTTTATTCTAAGTCATTGTGTAATTTGCATAGTTCTGCCTTTCTTGATGCATTATGTGTTCACGTTCTATTTTAGTGCCTGTGTATCTTGGATATCTAAGTACTACGGTTCTTTCTTAGATATGTTTCCTGACATTTTCACATGGACAGCTTTTCATTAACCAGGTGCCTGAAGAGAATTATTTTCCCAGTCTGCAAGGTATTGTTTTATAAGTTTCACTGCTGATTTAACATAATCTTCACAAACAAGTCTTAGGTCTTCCCTCTTTCTCTTCAACATGCTTCAGTCCCTCTGAACATGACCTGTACTTTCATTGGCCCCACAGACTCCCTGCCATCCATGTCACTCATATTTGGCTCAGAGCTTTAGATGACTTCTCTAATTTTTCCTTTGATCTCTATAGGTTACAGTCTATGCAGATGAGATTGGTTTTGTTTACTGCTATGACCTTAAATCCAAGACTGAATGCTGATCAGATTTCAATGAAGAAATTGTGAATACCATGAATAAATTATTTACTTACATCTTGAATAAAATAAGTTGTTCACATATTTATTCTCTGAAACCTTTAACCTCCACAGGTTGTGCCTGTATAGGTGGCTTAGTAAACACAACAACTCTGCTTTAAAATGAGATCTCTGGGATTGATCAGGGGAGATAGGATGGGTTCCCCCAAGGCCACTGTCACACACTTCATGGCACGAAGGCTGATGCCAGAACTCAGCATCTGAAGTGAAGCCCGGCTTCTGCTTGCTACTGTGGCAGGAACACACATACATTGCAGCCACTTTTTTTATATAGCTTCTTTTCTAATTAGGTTCATGTTTTTTGGTATTGTACCTGGAAATTTAGGCTGTATATTCACTGTTGATACATGTTTCCAAATCAATACAGTAAATTTAAGTGAATAAGATGACTCTCTGAGTGGAAAATCTGGATGATGGTGCCCTGAGAGCTGATCAGCACAGCCATTAGAAGCACATAAAAGACAACGTTAGGGCTGTAAATATGAATAATATGTTTTACCACCATTAAAGCTAGATTTAGATGGTTAGCCTTTCCTCACATAACAGGCTGCTCCTTTTGGTGCAAGAAGACTGTTAGTCAAAATGATTAATGAGGTAAACATCATTTTTATACAGTTTTTCCTTTTTCTGAAGTCACATCTCCTCTAGAAGCAGAGACTTTGATATAAATTAAACTCCTTGATCTGACCAAAAAGACCAAACAAATGCATTTAACAAGATATGATCTTGGATGTTGATGACAGCTGATATTTGTAGAAAATTTTCCTGTAAACCCGCCAGAAGATAAAATTAACCCTCTTTTGCTCTGAGAAAATTTTCTGCTGGTAAGCATATCCAAAAATAATATATATATATATATATATATATATATATATATATATATGCCTTTGTTTTATTTAAGAAATAAATAAAGCAATAAAGTTAAAGTGAGGGGAAAGGGCTTTCTTTTTAATTTGCAGTTGTATAGAACAGCAGGTCCAATATGCACTGACACTTTCCCCAGCAGACTAAACTGTCTGTTCAACTAAGACAGAATTATTTGATCGCCAGTGAGTGCGCCATGTTACTTCCCCATTGTATGTCTATGCCTGACCTGTCCTAAGACTCCCTTCCTCCCGTCAACAGACAGCTGATCTAGAGGAGAAAATTATCCTAAATAGAAGCTATGTCCCTATCTTAAGCCCTGCTAATAGTCTAGGTTCACTGGGGCTTCCCATGACCCTTCCCTCCCAACAGTCCTTTTCTTTTTTGGCGAGGCATGATCCATGTGTCCATCAAGAGACTGTGAGCATAACGGAGGGGTCCTGCATGGCTAGCACGTGGACAATAGTGCAGCTTGTTTCTTGCTCTCTTGGGTACCTCTCCATGGGGAAAAGCAAGCACATGTCAAAGAAACACCACAACAGTGCTGTGTCTTCTAAAGTATAGGAATATCGTCTCCTCCTTACAGAAATATGAATGGATCCTCTTGCGTATGAATGGATCCCCAGCTCTGCTCAGGCTTTTCGATAACCTCAAATATGTATCACCATCTTGACAGAAAGCACATGCTAACGCAGAAGTACTTAGTTAAACTTCTTATGCATCCCGACTGCCGGAAACTATGACCGAACAAATGTATGTCTTCAAAGCAACTAAGCTTAGGATAGCATTTTACTTATCTCTAGACAACCAATGAAGGAGATAACAAAACCATTTTCATAACACTTTGCTTACAAAATAAATGTTAAATCTGCTCCTTTTTTTGAAGAAGCCCAAGCCTGTGAGATAGTTTAGTAGACTAAAGTGCCTGCTTAGGTTAGCTTAGGCAAGTACAGGGACCGTGGTGGTTCGATGTCTGGCAACACATGCCATGCCAGCCCCATTCCCAGGGTGGGCTAAGCCAGTGACAGTCAGGGTGCGGTGGCACACGCCTGTAATTCCAGTGCTAGGGAGGCTGACAGCAGGAGGATCACCAGGAGTACGAGCTGTGTAGTGAGAACCTGCAACAACCAAGTACATAAAAAAGAGCAAAAAGCCCATAACTGCTATTGCTTATTATCCTGTTATTGATTATGTAGAATGACCCTCAAAAGTGATTGGTTCATGAGAACACCGTGCTCAAGGGGGGATTTATTCACTGAAGACTGCAGAGCTGAATGTGCTGTAAGGAAGGGTCTGGTTGCAAGCTGGGCCCCTGGGAGTGTGCCTGGGGAGGACGTGGTATGCTTCTGCCCCCTCTGTGTGCTCTCACTGCTTCCTGGATGCCATAAGTTGAGGAGTTTTCCTCAGCCATGTCCTTCTACCAGGTACTTCCTGCCTGGAGCCAGCCAACTGTAGACTAAAGCACAAGCTAAAATAGATCTGTTCTTTAAATTGTGGGTGACAGGTATTGTGTCCTAAACAGAAACGTAACAAATTTATACTTATCATTGGCAGATCAGAACAGGGAGGTTGACTGAGGGCTTCATTACTACTGTGGTTATAAACGTTAGAATGAGAATTCAAACCCAGATCTAGATATCAAAAGTAGTTATGGTTCTACTAGGTTTTGTTTAGAGTTTCATTGTTCAGAGCTCAATTCCTGCAGCTAATGCATATTAACAAGCAGCCTGCCCAGATGTCCAGATGCAGTTCTTGTTGGGATCCTACCAGAAGAAATGCGTGCAATTTTCTTACTACCCTGGAGCTTGAGGTACATTATGGGACATGCTCTGCTTTCCAGCATCCCTCTGAATACAAACACTCATGTGCCCAGATTCCCTGAATCCATTCTGAGAATAAACTGCATCTGAAGAGCAGCCAATGGGAGGGAAAAAAAGGCTGTATAAACACTTAGCTCATTTAATTGGCTGGAGACTATGCTGAAGGTCCATGCTACTTCCAGAATCCTGGCTAACAAAGGGTTGAGACATCTTCAATGTCACTGTGTTCAAGTTCTTGTTCTGCTCCAGCCCATTTCTTTATTTTCTTGATGTTAAGGTATTTATTGAGAGTCCTCAAAAAGCTTCTCATGCATTAAGTCTAACGTTACAGTGTCTCAGGTAACCTCCAGTACTTTTTATTGAACGCATTTCTGTTTTGTTTCTTGGTTTGTTTCTTAAGTGATTGAGTTGACCTAACTGCTTCTAAGACAGCAATTCTACCATTATGGTCCTGAGACCAGTAGAAACAGAGTCCTAGATATCTGATCACTCTGGCTTAGTTATCCTGAACTATAATCTTGGGGAGCTAAACCCCAAAATGTATGTTTAAAGATCCCTCAGGTGATTGTGATGCACACAGGGTTTAAGGCCATTTCTCTAAAGTTCTTAAGTACCTTAGACAACCGGACTTTGCATTGCTGTCATGCTAATATCCTTTGGCTATTTGTCTTGAATGTTCCTTGAATTGGATGACATGTAGCTTCCACTCTAATCAATGTCATCTCACGTATCATTAGACACTAGGTTCTAAAGTGTCTCAATGTCACAGAAAGCAGACTTTAGCAGACTGGTGGTATAGAGATGTATAAACTTGGGGGTTAACAGAGCTACATTTTACTTTTTATTTTATTTTATTTTTATAATGATACAGATCAAATCCAGGGCCTTACACATGCTAGGTAAGCTCTCTTCCACTGAGAAATGAACTTTATCTCTAGTCATTTAATGAACATTTTGACTCTAGGTTTATCATTGCCATGTTCTTTGACTGTTATGGCTTGTGTTTAGATATTCCTGCAAAGCCTCACCGTTACAGGTGGGGCTTTCTCAAAGGTGTCTGGATTCAGAGTGGGTAAGTCTAGGACTGATTCATGACGCACTGTGAGGATCAAGGGCACCAGGCTTCAGCGTGTGAGTCCTGCCTGCTCTGGGCAGCCTAGATAACAGGAAAGAGGTAGAAAGAGCTGTGGTCCTCCCTCAGTTACTTTGCTATATTCTGACCACTGTGGACTGTTTCTCCTCTGCGATGTCATCCTGCAATGCCACCCACCCCCTTTTTGTCACCCTGCCACTGAGCCAACTGATGATAGACTGTGAGCTAAATAAACCTTTCTTCCCTTGTGGGATTTGGATGTTTTGCTTCTGCAAGGAGAAAAGTAACTAAGACAGAGACCATTCAAATGTCCTTACACTATCTCACCTATAGTTTTCTCCTTTATATGAAGAGTTTACAGTGTCATGTACTCTAGTATCCCCAGCACATAAAGAATGCACTGTGAATGTATTTGATCATGACGCGGCTAAGTACAATCACCATAACTCATTATCTATGTATTGCACACAGGGGGACAGGGCACTTGTGCATGACAAGTTCTAAGTAATGAGATGGTTACTTGCAGATAGGCAGCCACCAAGGTCCCGTGGTAAGCCAAGCCCTCAAGACCCAGGATCATTTCTTGAGGTTTGTGGAGTCCTACCTGCACTGCTTCACTAACTCTACTCAAGGACGTGGTGAGAGGCAGCCCACCCTGTATTCAGCACTCCTCAGTGCAAACCTCGGAAGGCTTTCCTGCCTCCAGGGCAGGCCGTGGAACACAGCCCAATCCCTGCTGAGTAATTCGAGTCTCTCTCAAAATGTAATCTCTGGGAAGGAAAGGTGCATGGCCTTGGTGTTTCCAGGCAGGTCCTTCCATCTTGCCTTAGGAAAGTGGATTCCCAGGTCATCATACACTTACTCTTGAGAACAGAGCAAGGAAAGGGGGAGAACTTTGTTAGTCCAGAGCCACCAGGAGAATTACTCCACTCTCGCATGGACTGATTATTCATTATGGCTATGCTTATAACAGTAGAAAATAGCTTACTTGCTTCACTATTTTACAGAGAGGAGAAATTTGTCCCAAATGTAATGCACGTCAGATTTGTGTACCAATATAAACAGCCTTTTTCCATTATAATGGAGTCATTATACTTTAGTGCTTTTTTCTAAAATGTCTAAGAAATTTTATAATTTATTGATAATAATAAATTCTAGGAACAGTAAACATTATAATAAGACTACACACACATGTATAACACCCGGTGTAAACTCAAATTTATACATGCATGTGTGGGCATGTATGTACATGTTTGAGGACAAGAAAGTCTGTGTGGATTTAATACAACCCTATAAGCTTTATTTGTTATATTAATGTAAATCAGTGGATGAAATTAATGAAACTAGCATATGAAAAGATGGAACACCTCACCCATCGTCACATAGCTTTGGGGGGACAAAGTGCAGAATGCAGGCCCTAGAGCTTCTGGAGACAACTGCTGTGCAATGCTGCCTGTCAAGCTAAAATAATGCATTGGTGATTTTATCTGAAATAAAATATAGATTTAAAACTTTATTGTTTTAAGATGAACAGCAATCCAGACTGCATTCAGAAGGAAAAGTCTGCTGTTGAACTTTTCCTGTGCTTCTTGTCATCTGGGGCTTGGATTCCTAATGGAAGATGCAAAGGGCCCTCACACACCTGCCTGGCTATTTAGGGCTCTTGGCTGGAGCCCCAGGAGCCCACACCTCCAGGAATGTGAAGGTTAAGTTTCTTGAGTGAAATGTCATATAGTCCTCCACTTCTGATGGAAGATCCAGTCATCATTTGAATCTTATCTTTGATAAGATTCAAAGTCAAATGCTGAGGATCTTATCACTAAGTGGGGAATACATAGGTTGAAAATTAGAGCAGAGTGACTCTACATACGATGCAGGAAAATTTTGGGAATAATGGCATATGGAATTCATGATATGACACAGCAAGGAATGAAACAAAATTGTGTGTGTGTGTGTGTGTGTGTGTGTGCATACACACATATGTGCACATGCGCACTTATGATTTGGAAGGGTGTCCCTTCAGGAAGATGATGGTGGTTGCAGCAGGTGATGTTGGAGAAAAAAAAAAATCAATCTCCCAAGGCTTCTTCACTGTCAAGCAAAAGAATTGGACTCTGTCTCGGAGGCAGAGGGTAGACTGCCAAAAGTTTTAATCAGTGGTGAAATCTTGGACACTTCTGCTTTAGAAAGATTACTCTGGAAAGCATGAAGAAGAGAGATCTGAGAGAAGCAAAACCTTGCTTACCCTGGGGACAACCCAAGGGCATCTTCGAGCTCTGACAGTGCATGTTTCTGTTGTCCTTTACATTAGATTCTCATTCTGAAGCACTGTCCAGTTGAATGTCATTAAGCTTCACTCATCCACAGTTTAAACAGCTCCCAGCTGGAAATGCCTACATATTTTAAATGTGGGCTATTTGATTTTCTTCTTTTTAGTCCCTAATAAAATAAAATATAAATGGTACCTAACCTATGCCTCCAGCACTCCTGCTGTACAAACTAATATCAATTTAAACTATTAGGTCAAGCCAGCTTCTGCTCAAAGGCTGATTTTGGACTGAAGGATGAATCTACATATCTCGATGAAATAAGGTAATGCTCTAATTAAGTGAAAATTTTCCATCAATAGTTTCGTGTATCCCATCATCATTATTGTTGCATTCTTATACTTTATAGTGAATGATTATAATAGCATAATTATCACTATTAATAGTTGCAAATATTTACTTATACTTTCTTCTCACCAGACTGAGAGCACCAGGATAATAGTGTATGCCTTCTTCTTTTGTCTTTTCACATTGTTTAGCAGTAAGCATGAACAAAAATACAAGTAAATATGGGAACTTATCTCATATTGTTCAAGTTCTTACCTTCCAGGAAAAACTAGAGGGGTACCACCTCGACCTGGCTGCAGAAGATAAGCCTAAGGTTGAGCCATGCTGTGGTGAGAGGAGGTGTTTGTGTCCGGTGGGCTGGGACTCAGACATGCATTTGCACAGGCATTTGTGCAACCTTACACAACATGTCTCAGTTTCCCAGGGTATCCATGACAAGTGACTACAAAAGGAATAAATTGTGAACAGCAAAAATCTACTGTCTTATATGTCTGAAGATCACAAGTACAAGGTCAAGAACAGGCAAGGACACAGTCAGGACAGCTTGTCTAGGAGATAATGCCTCTTGGTTCTTCTACCTTGAGCTGTATTCAACACTCATTGCCTATGGGAGCACAACTGCACAGACTTCCTCTCTTCATGTTACCTTGTCCCTGTTTTTCTGATTCTTCTTTTATTTTGTCTCCACGAGCTTAGGATCTACTTAGTATGGTATTATTATACTACATTCTTTAATCTTATTTGCAAGGACTGATTCCCATATAACAGATTCAGGGAATCACACTAACAGAATCAGAGCATAGACTTGGAGAAAGTGTTCTTGAAGAAACAGTATAATCTATTAGATTTGGGGGACTGCCTTAGCATAGCAGCAACAACTGTGTGGCTCCAACAGTATTGAGTTTTGGAAGCTACAAGTCTCCAGAGAAAATGTGCCTCATTTCTAGAAAACAGGAAGAGATAGCTCTGCCTATGAGATTTTTTTCTTTGTGCATAATGTTCAAGGGTTAAGCTGGATTGTCAACTGGATTGGCTTGGAGCTGACTAGGGGATGGGCAGTGCATGCATCTGATTATCTCTGGTTGGGTCATGTGACCTTGACATCTATATCTGACCTACACCCTTTCCACTCTGCTTTCTGTCCCTGTCAGATGACCTTAGCATCATTGCTCTACCATGTCTCTTCCCTATAATATTCAGCCATGGACTGAATCCTCTGAAACCATGAGTGAAATAAACTTGTCTTTTAATATGTAGATGTGAGTTAATGTGACCCACCAATAGGAAAGGTAAGCAATACAGAAAATTGTACTGGGACTTGGGAGATACCTTGGCAGTCTAAGTGCCTGCCTGGCAAGTGCAAGGACCCAGCTTCAGTCCCCAGTATCACATGCCGTGCTGCTTGGGAATCCCAGGCATGCTGTTCTGACCACTGAAACTGGGTGTGGTGGTGCACACCTGTAATCCCAGAGCTGGGGATGCTGAGACAGGAGGATCACTACAAGTATGAGCTGCATAGCAAGACCCTGTATGAAAATAAATAAATAAATAAATAAACCAAATTGGTTGAGGGACTGGAGTTCTCAAGATGAATAGCTGTTGATTGGGTAAAATCATTAGGTGGAATCAGAGGCACAAGAGTTCGCACTGACCAGCGGCATGCTGGAGAGGCAGAGCACTCAGTTGCTGCTTAGGCCCAGAAACTAGAGGCTGTAGCATAAGAGGTTTCGAGGATTCAGATTTTGAGATGAGAGGATCTGGAAGCTCCTGGCAGAGTCACTGGCATGCACTGACCGACTGAAGAGAGCAGAGCCTGCCATCTATAGGAAATGGCAGCAAAAGCACGCATGCTCAGTTTAACACAGAGCTTCCAGAAGCTCAACAGACTTCTTTACCCCACTTTCATTCTGCCCAGCATGCCCTTACATGGCGCCACCTGCAATCAGCACGGGTCCTCTTCCTCAGGGCTTGCTGGCCTGCATGCCAAGCATCTCTAGAAGGAGGTTTTTTTTGTTTGGTTTGGTTTTTTTGACTTAAGCATCTCTAGAGTGCCCCCACACACACCCAGGAGTGTGCTTTGTGATCTGCTAAAAAATGTTTTTTCATGACTTCAAGTTGAAATATCAAGATGAATGATTAATAATCACAAGCTCTAATGTGCTTGCAGCTGGATATCTTTACTAGCTTATCTTGTAGAGTCACACAAATCTGATAAACTTATTTCATTTTATCCAATCATGCTATCTTCAGTTTAAAGTGATAACACTGCTGCTCCCTGGAGCCAGTATCGATATCCGACTACTGAAGAAATGGCTACCTGTCCTGTATAAATGTACTAACTAGGGCAAGAGTCACACCCACATGCTCTCTTCTTCAAGTGATTTTCCAGAGATTTCCTTGACAAAATCTCTCCTTGCCTGCCCTGGCTTCTTCCCTCCCAATTCCTCCAATCCCTTCCCCTCCTCTTCTCTTCCTCCTTTCTTTCTCCCCCTCCCTGTTTTGCTCACTCATGCTCAATTTACTAAGAATTTGCCACATATTCAGGTTTGGTCTCCTTTTTTTCTCAACATTGCCATCTAGTCATCTATGTTCCCCATGTTTTGTTAAAAATTAACAGGAAGTAAAGCCTGACCTTTGAATACTTTGCTAAAAATCTCCTCAGATAAAAACAAAATGTATTCTACAATACTAGATTCTAACCGAGGAAATAGTTTACCATGTTGTAAGAGAAATCATCTTTTACGTAATTCTAACAATATGTTCCTTATTTACTCCTCAGCTCTTGACTTTTGATGTCAATATTCCTACCATCAACCTCTTCATGACAAGTTAATCTTTAATTGCACACCTCCAATCTTTGCCAGTTTTCACCCATTAACAGTTCTAAAGACACGTGACATTTTCAAGTTCTTGTCATAGAACCAAGCTACTTCTCTGTTTGCTTCGGGTGCTGTAACATTGACGCAGACTTAAGGGAAGTTCATTGCCATGTCATTCTGTGTATTTGTGTACAACTTTCTGCATCTTGAAATCACGCCATTCAGATTAGGTTAGGGTCTACATATATAGCCTTGTATAAACTTAATAAATTCTTCAAATGCCCTACTTCTAAATGCTGTCACTTCCAGAGACACTGAGAGCTACAGCCTGAAGTACCGATTGAATAGGAGGTACTCATTTCAGCCCGGGAGATTTATATAATGTATGCACAGAGCAGAGGTAAATTTAAAAAAAAAACATCTCTGTATTGCCATGGTTATCGAGCACTTACCACTTTAACCACTGTTATGAAGATTCTCAAATAATGATCAGAAACCCAATGACTTTGTATGAGAATATCTTGTGATTTTATTTTTGAGAAGCCCTAATGCTTAGCTCCTGCCACAGTAATTTAGAGTCACAGCAACTTACACTTTCCATAGAAAATCCCAATGACATTGTGAACTTAAATAATAAAGCCTGCATTCACAGTATAAAAGAGAGACTCTCCTCTTCTGTACACAAGATGTAAGAGAATCTTTAACAAGATAAACTTCTCCATCTTCTATTGTCACATACTTCTTTAGTGAACACCAACAATGGTTTGGGCCCAATTGTCACTGAGGCAGATGCATTAGGCTCCCAGCTAGTTCAGCAAAACAACTTACATGCTCCGTGGTTGTCCCCTTTATAGCAGGGGACAAATACAAGAGATCAGTTCAGTGTGTCCTAAAGGGTTTCAGTTCTTCAAATGATAGCTTAGAGAATGTACCATAGCTAGAGTGGAGGGAAAATAGAGGATTCGCTTCAGATTGAGTGCTCACAGAGCCTGTCTGAGGAAGACACTTGAATTGAAAAGTAAGCAGAAAAAAGGAATAAGCACAGAGAAAAGTGAGTGAAAAGTCATATGGAAAGGACAATAAGCACAAAGGCCTGGTGACAGGAAAGTCACTCCTTGGTCTACTTCTTTGTTTATTTTTAAGTCCCTATGATTATAGCAAGGTGCTTAAAGAGTAGAACTGGCAAGATGGGTTATTTTAAACATAAGGGCGAATATTACATGTGAAAAAAAAAATGGAAGACTTTTAGGCTGAAGAATGATAAAATAGGAGAAGTGTTTTTCAATGGACTCTCAGACAACTGTGTGGAAAATGATGACTTCTAGCTCAAGACAGTGAGAACACTTGCCACCACTAATGTCTCCTAGCCAGTACAACTACAACTACACAGCAGACACAACAACTCCCAAGAGCTCCAAAAATTAAATGAAGCACAAGGAACACAAAAAGTAGTCTAAGCAGAAAATGCCGGTTGAGTAGGAGTGCTGTTGCTTTTAATTTTCTTGGCTTGTGTGGCTCATTCCAAAGACCTCCAAAATCTGGGTGCTCCTCAGCCTTGCCAGGGCCTCCTGCATGGGGAGACAGAGGAAAGCTCCTAGATTTGAGGAAGTGATGACAAGAACAAAAGCATCTCAATGTCATGAGAGACATAAATTCGAGTATGCAAAGAGCTCAGTGATCCTAAAGAGCATAATTTAGAGGAAACAGTGCAGAACAACATCATAATCAGCAATTAGGCAATCAAAAGACAATTGTTGAAAGCAACTAGAGCAACAGGACACTGTATCTATAGGAAAACAATGCTTCAAACACATAGATTGCTTAGCAGGATCTATAAGAAAACAAAAAAGCAGAAAATATTTTATTGTTATGGTGGAAAACCATAATCCCACATCCTACTGGAGATTTCACCCAGGTACAATCTCAGTATAAAGGCACTGTTAGATAAAGGACAAGTTAGAAAACTGAATTTCAGCAGGCTGATGTAATAAAAGAAATATTAAAATAATTTCTTCACAGTGAAGGGAAACTATATCAGAGGAAAGAAAGCACAGAGCTTCAGAGTAGAAAAGGCAAACTAACAAATTATACTCATAGAGGTCTAATTTTTTACTTGTAAATGTTTAAATCATACACAATTTTGAAGGCAAAATTGATAGCAGTATTTGGCAGGACATCTCATGTTGATGTGGCACATTTGACACAGAAGCCTAAATGTCAGTTCTGAAGGATAAAGTTACCACTATGTTTGCAAGACTTCTTTTTTGACAAGCAACATAATGACTTTATGAATCTAAAACAGATTAATTGGAAATGTGTAACCAAAGTAACCACTAACCCTCTTCTTCAAGGAGGAAGAGCCAAGTAAATGACACCTTTAGTGAACGGACCATTTAAATGTCTTTGGAGACATTTCTATTTATTTTAGTTATCTTTCATTGGGTGGTTTATTTTTTTTTTTTTTTGGTGGAACCAGGGATTGAACTCAGGCCCTTGTGCTTGCCAGGCAAG
>NDGM011248956.1:1239-11618 GCA_002564305.1 Octomys mimax
CCACACACACACACACACACACACACACATAAATAAATAAAATTTTTTAAAAAATTAAAAAAAAAACGAACTGGGTTTCTATATCTAGCCAATATCCAGAAAACATAGAAACTATACTTGCTGTAGTTAGACTATTTTACCTCATTCCCTTCCTTCACCTTATTGGTTTATAAATTATCTTAAGCATAATCAATAATATTTAAAATTTTAAAAAATATGTATTTTCAGATATATAACCATAAAAGTTTATGATATGAAAATTGCATCACTTAGCTAACATCTGTTCATCAATTTAGCATGAAGTAAACAAAAATATTAATTATCCAAAGTTTGGAATAATTGTCAACTTTTAACTAGTATTAATTATTTAGGATTTTCATGGATCTCTAGGACAGCACTAGGTTGGAATTAATAACAATATAAAACATAACAACAATGTTTACCTCCTTTGATTAAACAGAGTAACTCAAGATTTCTTTGATGAGATAAAAAATCTTTTGAGCAAAACTAAATCTTAGTTTATGAATGAGAAGCATATGCATTATCTTTAGTACAGAAACATACAACAATGTTGTACATTAACTCAGACCTCTTTATTGTTGTCTCTGACTTTTACAAATAGTTTGAAACTGCAGCCAATGCTTTATGGCATGACTTGGATTCTTTTCAAACTGCATATTCTATTGAAAAACAAATACTTAATCTTTAAATAATGACTTAGAATTGAACATAACTGATAGTTGAGATTCTGGAAGGAGAAAAAACATATAACTAAGAGCACTAACTGGGTATCTATAAAGTTTGGTTTCATACCAATTTTGCTGAGACCTACTTCCACAGAAAAGTCCAAAACCCAAAGTAATACTGTGTATTTATTGCCTTTGGGTATTTAAGAAGGAAACAATTGAATAAAAAATCAGATGGTGCAAAACATTTCTATCCTACTCATGAAATGACACAAAAATGAAGTTATTAAAAGGGAAAAACTCAAAAAATAAGAAATGATATTAGAAGATGCTTTGCAGTTTACAGTTTCGGCTAATAGACTTCTTAAAAAAATCACAGTTGTTACCAGAGTTCTTGAATGCTATGGATTCTTCCCAGGGATTCTTTCAAGTTTTTTATTGCCCTGAACAAAAAATTGGACAAGACCAGCAAAGAAGATAGGGAAGTTTTACACTTCAAAATGGAAGGAAAAGAAGTATGCGCTGTAGAGTGAATGTGGCTGAAGCCTTTTGTGTCCCCCATTCCTAAGGATACTTCACACAAGGGCACTTTATAGAAAACCTGCCTGATCTTTCACCAGAAGACTTGAAGCTAGCACTCTCCAGCTGGTCCGGGGGCAGGGACTTGGAACTGCGTTTCTGGGTACCTGTCCTGGATCTCTGTGATTGACAGGTCACATCCACTTGCTCAGCCAGATGGCCACGTTTTAATCTCCTCCTGCAGAGCAAATGGGCTGAACAAAGAACATTATTTTCTCAAAGTTCTGGAGGATGTGAAGTCCAAGATCGTGTGTCAGCAGCTCTTGTGTCTGCAGAAGCCTTGCTTACAAAGTTGCAGGCATCTGTCATCTCACTGTCCTATATGGTTGAGAAAGCAGAGTAGGCAAGTTCACCCAGGTCTCTTCATATGGCCAAATTAAATAATACAGTGAAGCCTCGACCGTCATGGTATAACTACATCTTAAAATGCCCATCTAAATACACCATACTGAACATAAGGGTGTTGATCCATATGTATGGTTTTGTTGTGGTTGTTTTGGGTTTTTTCTGTATTTTAGGGAAGGGTCTAAAGGGTGTTTAGTGTCTCACTACTAGATCGGACCCAGTGATCCTCCTGTTTTCAGCCTCCCAAGCACTGGGATTTCAGGTGTGCACCATCATGTCCAGTCTCAACCACCATCTCAGTGTGCCTTGGGGGTGGGGCCAGCCAGCAGGATCAGGGATTGAACCCCTGGCCCCTGCAACTGCTTCCAGGCACTTTAATCTGCTGAGCTGTTTGGTCATTCCTAATATGTATGTTTGATGGACATAAGCCCTCAATCTATAGCAAAAATCTTTAAAAAAAATAAAAAAGTCTTAGCCACCAAAAAAAAGGGGGTGGGGTGATTTAAAAAATAGCTTGTAAAAAAATAGCTTGTAATAGTAAATAACTAAAGACAATCAGCAAAACAATGGCATTGACATCGGAGTGGTTTTTAAGGTGCTCAGAGCTAACACTACACAAATATGACTTGCCCCGGAAGTCTTTAGGGGTACTTAACATGGAAACTACAACATCGTGTCCTGAGTCCTGTTTGCCTCTACATTCTTCCCTTCCCTGAGCAGTGATCACAAAGAACATTTCTCTGAGAAGTGGAAAGTAAGATTCCCTGCATAAACGAAGGAAAAAGTGCCCAATTAGCTACTAACATCAGAGGACTCTTGCACCCTGGTCATTCATGATATATTCTATAAACCTGTGCTCACTCATGAGCTATTCTTATACACTAAATGGTCTTGTATACATCAGTTCTAAAATTAATAGTAGAAAGAGCCAGCCAAATAGCTCAGCAGATCAAAGCACCTGCAAGCAGGCACAGAAGCCTAGGGTTTGATAACTGGGCCTGCTGTTTCAGCCCCAACCCCAGGGCACACTGAGATGGCAATTGAGACTGGGCGTGATGGCGCACATCTGTAATCCCAATGCAAGGGAGGCTGTAAACAGGCAGATCACTAGGAGTCTGATCTAGCAATGAGACCCTGAACATCCTGTAGACTCTTTCCTAAAATACATACAAATAAATAAATAAATAAATAAAATTAATAGTAGAATCCACAAGCAAAACCCAAAATAACTGAAACTAAATGTAATTTACCAAATACAACTAGGATTAACAAGTACCACAGGCTGCACTGGCCCCACCCCCAGGGCAGGCTGAGGCAGCCAGACACTGGGCATAGTGATGCATGCCTGTAATCCCAGAGTTGGGGACACTGAAAACAGAAGGATCACCATGAGTCTGAGCTGCATAGTGAGACCCTGTAACAACCAAATACATTTAAAAACAAAGAGTCAAGAGGTTTCATATTACTTCTAAGTATTATTTGAATCTTTTACAATTCAACTGTCTACATGTATTTCTTGGCTTAATTTGTTACATAATTTAAGAAAAAGAACTAATACTATTTTTAATTCAATAATATGTTCAATATTAATATAATGAAACATTTAAATTAGTAATATTTAAATAATAGTTTCACTTATTAGAAATAATTTAAGCAGTTTAAAATTTAATAAATTAAGAAATATAAGAGAAAAGGGGAGTGGTTAAAAGACAGTAAAATAGAGGGTAGATATGACCAAAATACACTTGTATGAAAATAAAAATTAATACATAAAGAGTAGGGTCAAATAAAAAATATAAGAAAATAGCACAGGAAATATTTAAAGTATTTTTAAATCTATATATAAAGTTTGTTAAATAAAAGAACTTTCAAAATTAAAGAAAATTTTTAAAAAAAAGAAAATTTGGGGAAATAAATTTTAGTAAATAAAAGTATTAAAATGCTGTATTAAAAGCTGAGCTTTTGAAACACACTAAGAATAAGAAATACAATAATCTTAGTTTTTCAACAATGTGTTGGCAATAATGTCTGCACAAATTAAAAAGAATGTAATAAATTGAAATTTTTTCTGAGCTTGTAACTCAACAATAAAGCATTCAATTAGCATGATCGAAGCAGGCTTCAAGCCTGACATCACTTTCACACACACACACACACACACACACACACACACACACAAACACACACACACCCCACGTATATATACCTATAGATGCATATGCACAGACCCTACAAGATAAAAATAAAAGAACCACTATCAATTTCTCCTTTAAATATCTATGGCTGTCAAATTACTTAGCAAGTAAACAGTATTCTTTCTTTTATTTTGAGTAGCTATTAGATCTTCTAATCTTGCACTAAAATTCTGGTTAATATTTCCTTAGTGATTCTGAGAAGTGAAAGGAGAAGTTAAATAAGCAGTTGTTTCTCTTTAAACCTATTGGATTTGAACAGCAGACTTTTATCGATCTCTAAACATTCCTCGTTTTCTTTCCAGTCTAACCATACTATGTGCTACTTTGGTTAATTTCTGTTCTCAATTTTTTTAAGGTTATAGGGTAACGCATGTGTGGAAAGAGTCTGCCTAAGCACTGTGCAAATCCTGACTCTTCTCCAAAATTAAAAAGAACACAAAAGAGAAAAGTTTCAAATAGAATCGGAGTATCAAGGCAGGCACAATAGCACAAGTAAAGATACATGTGAAAGAGAACTTGTGGAAATGTTTCAGAAAGTGACAAGCACTATGGAGTACGTTTGAAGCGAGGGCGTATATTTTGAGGGGATTAATGGCAATGTATCTTTTACTGTATAATTTCTTTAAACATTCACTATAATTTTTCAATCTCATGTGGAAAAATATAGTTTGTACTATAGTATCTGAAGTGAAAATATGCATTATTAGCTAGTAGGGAGCAAGAGATCAATCCAAGCTATGGACATGTGTTAGATATGTTAGATAAGTACACATAGGCGCTGAATATTTTTTGAGGGAGTGAATGAATAAAGCAGTTCTAATGAGCTCTTGGGGTTAGCAGTCTGTATTGTTATATTCTGTTGTTTATTTTTGTTTTGTTTTGTTTTATAGTACAGGGTCTACAGGGTCTCACTATGTAAATCAGACTTGTAATGAGCCTCCTGTTTACGGCCTCCCAAGTGCTGGGATTACAGGCTCGCACCACCACGCCCAGTCTCAATTGCCATCTCAGTGCACCCCAGGGGAAGGGCTGGCACAGCAGGCCCCGGGGATTTAACTCTGTCCCCTGTGTCTGCATAAGCAGGTGCTTTAATCCGCTGAGCTATTTGACCAGCCCTGTTATATTCTGACTGACAGGAAAAAAAGAAAGTTTGCTAAAAGTGTATAGCATTTTGCTTTCAGATACATTCCAAGCATACACCAATTGCATGATCCTGAGTTTATAGCATTAATCGTTTTCTTGCTTCCCTTTCCTAGTTCAAATGAGAAGTTCACATCAGGTACATGTTACCATTTAGGTAAAAAATATTTTGCACAATAATGTAAATCATTACCAAAAAACACCGTAATTGGTATGTAATACTTTACTTTCAAAGACTTGAAAATAAAAGATGAACATTTTAGGAGATTTTCCTCTCCCCACAGGGAGAGGCCAAGGAACAAGTATCAGATTCTTCTCATATCGTCTCTGTGGTACCTGTAGCCAGGTGAGTAATAAGACGTCTTTGTCTATACCCGAAGCGTATTCCAGCTGGCACAGCGCACCTGCACACACAGAAGCATGGAAACTGGATCTTTCAGCACATAGGTTGGCCTACGACACTGAAAAATAAATGAGAAGGGAATTAAAGAAAGCAGCAGACAGAATGTGACTGGGCCACAGAGCAAATGAAAGAAATTTGGAGAAGGCTAAAAACTATAACTCAAATCCAGTAGAAGGTTTAAATCTGAACTTCCACTTACTGATTCGTTTCTTCGTTCCCAACACACAGTGAGGAAATGATTAATCAGGCTTTAGTATAAAATTAGACAAACATAACAGTTACTCAAAAGAAAAAGGGAAACTGTTTGCTTGCTAAGTCATTAATGTCCTATTTTATTTTATTTTATTTTATTTATTTATTTATTTTTTGATGGAACCGGGAATTGAACTCAGGCCTTTGTGCTTGCCCCAGAAGCGCTTATTCCACTGAGCCATTTCCCCAGCCCCTCCTATTTTATTTTAAAGAAAAGAAAAATAAATAATAAAAACAATGGTAAAAAAATTTCAAAACAAGATAGTAGGACAGTAGCAATGATTAGTACATTGTGTTGTTATCTCAAAGTAACTGCTCATATTACAAGATATAAATATGAAAAATTGATCAGATAGTGTAGGCACAAATCTATCTTTTCAATGAACTAATAGCATTAAGTAGTATAACTATCTTAACTAGAATGTATACCATTCCTTTACTTTCAGAGCAAACTATCAAAGGATAAATCTTCCTTTCACTCTCATAAAAAGGTTCACATTTTATTTGGACAATATGCCTTTAGTTATATAAAAAATTAAGTTTAAAAGTAAAATACATAAACATTGTCTTCAAGTAAAATGGGAAGAGTACGCAAAAGCCGTTTTTTGAATTAAACCTGGTTTTATGAAAATATATTTATGGACTAATTAATTCTGAATGAAGTGATGACAAGCATTTCCAAACTTTTAGTAAGTTTGTGGCATATATAAATACTGACTTACACAGGCAGTTCACATGATGAATGACTGTATAAGCATGGCATAAAAACTGATAATAATAGCAAGCCATGTGGCACTCACTCCTCTGAAAACTTTCATATGATCACTTATTTATTCTTTACAATAACCATATGGAGTACTGCCATGGCTAGCCACATTTCAACATGAAAAAGAAAAATAGCTACATACGAATGAAAAATTTGAAATATCTAAAATTAGCAATACAGGAGTTGTCATTTTATTTGTAGTTGATATATTAAGCATTGCATGATATTTGGCTTTTGTGTATCCTAAAAAGCTGTAACCTACTCGCAGGCATAATTCACAGGATAAGCCACTGCAATGAGTGTTTAGAGAGGTAAAGAGTATTAAGACACTAGGAAGGATGAAGGGTCAGAGTGATGCTCCTTATGCTAAGTAGACCAATGAAAACTCTGTCTGAAAGAAACAAGATTCCTATTAGGACTTATGTAGAAGACAAGAAAAGTAAGCTAGGATTAGAATCCACACATTGAAATATTAACAATGAAGATAGAGTGACACAATTAGATATTTATTCTAAGTCCAAATATTTGAAAAATATTTAATTTTCAGAATATTTTAACAATGAAAATCTTTTTTTTCCCCTGTATTTTTAAGGAAGGTTCTATAGGGTGTTCAGGATCTGACTACTAGATTGGACTTGTAGTGATTTTCCTGTTTACAGCCTCCCAAGTGCTGGGATTACAGGTGCACGCCACCACGCCCAGTCTCATTTGCCATCTCAGGGCACTCCAGGTGTGGGGCCAGCACAGCAGGACCAGGAACAAGGAAAATCTTAATTTGTTAAATTATGTGTTTGAATATAACCAATGAAATTTAATTGCCACTTTAAAAAAAAAAGAAATTTAAGTGCTACTTGAGTCTGTCCCATTTATCAATAAGATTTTTTGTAACATCCAAGAATTTTACATTATTCCTTTTTCTCTTTAAATTTATTTTTATTCTCAATGGTTTTTCTCAGAGAAAACCATTTTCATGAAATATCCAAATGCTTAAAAGCCTTTTATTGATAACACTGTCATTTTTCAAATGATCTTCTTAATATAAATCAAAAGATATTATTATTTTACGTGACCATAAGTCTTCAGGATTATTATTAGAACTCAATTAAAAAGAAACATAAATTTATTGCCATTATTATTATTATTATTATTATTATTATTATATTGTACTGGAGACTGAACCCAGGTTTTCACACTGAGCAATAGTCTTAGAATTTTATTTATTTATTTATTTATTTTTAATTTAGAGACAAGTTCTCACTAAATCGCTCTAGTGCCCAGGCTGGGCTTGAACTGGCAATCTTCTGCATCATATTCTGAGAGTCTTATGATTATAGGCATTTACAACTATTTCTAATTCCAAAAATTTTAAGTAATTCATAAATCTGAAAGCACTTTTCAATGGAAGTGTACCTCAGTGAGATAGAGATGGATTATTATCTTCAACTGTGTCACCTATCTGTGGATATTATTGCTAGACTGGGACAGGGTTCATCAGTATCAATTTTTCCCACTTTCCATTTCTATAGATGTGATCTCTGTAAACCTTGTTCACATAAATAAGAAGATGGAAATTGAAGGAGTTGGTTACTAAAAAGTTAATCAAATGTTTAAATCCTATAAAGTATATATTAAAAATCTCATAGCAGCTTATCTCTAAACTTAATGTTAATTATCTAACAGCTTCTCCTTCCAAATAAATCTGACTTCAAAAGCATATTTGCCAGATCATCCTTGTCATGGCGCTCTCACTCCAACAACTGCATTTCAAATACCCCTTTATGTCTATTGCAAGTTCTTTTGGTGGGTAAGGGGCATTATCATTATATGTAGAGAGTTGTATGTTACTATTCAAAAAAAAGGATACATGAAAAAGTAACTAAGTCTAATTTAGAAATCACCAATCTAAAATGCAAAGGAATATTAAGATGGAAGTACATTGATGTATTATGTGTGCATGCACACCTGTGGGTTGGAAAGTGCATTAAAGGTTAATTCAGTTTGCTCATCTGCAGATGCAGCTATTTCTCAGGATTCTGACAAGAGTGAGGCACAATATATGTCAAGGTTCTGGAACACAGGGCTTGATGAAAGACCAACACTTGGTGGATGATAATTTTACACATTTTCCTATGGCATTTGGTACTTGTGACTCTCCTTTCCATATTGAGTTCTTTTCCCTGATTTTCTCTAAGTTGACTCTTTTTTATCCCTGAGTCCAGCTTAAGTCCCCACGGTGGGCCAGGGATGTAGTTCAGTGGGACAGCACCTTTCTAGCAAGCATGAGGCCCTGAACTCAAATCCCAGGAGAAAAATAAAAGGAAAAAAAAGGATCTTCCAAGGCTTTCCTGAACACTCATTCCAAAGCATCTCCAATCGTGCTAACCCATTAGAGTATTTTCTTTCCATCATAGTTGTTTTAATATCTGTGGTTGTCTTATTTGTTGGTTCTTTTTATTGTTTGTTTAGATGAGAAGCATTTAATCTCTGTGAAAACAGGATGTTATCTACACCTAATGACTTGAGCAGTGCCTAAAAAGGATAAGTTTTTATAAGTGATTGATTAGTGAATGAATAACTATTATTTTTTTCAAGGGCTGCCAAGACAGAACCACAGACTGAGCAGCTGAAACAATAGACTTTTTATTTGTAATCTCAAAGCCCTGAGTACTAGAAGTCCAAAATTACTCAGAAGTCTCTCCTTGATCTATAGATTACTGTGTTCTTACTGTGCTTTCACATGAACCTCCCTCAATGTGTTCTGTTTTGTCTCTTCATCTGCTCTGTTTTTAAGTCTACCAGCCATGTTGAAATAAGACCTACCACAATAATCTCATTTTTATCTTGATTAACACTTTAAAATCCATGTCTTCCTAAATAGTCACATTCTAAAGTATAGTAGATGGTTAAGAAGTCAACATATAAATTTTGGGAAGATACAACTCAGCCCATAACAGTGAATATAGTTTTTGATTCGGACTTAGTTCAGGCAAATCATTAATTGGCTATTAATTTCAGGATCCTCTCTTCACCAAATGACAGACGAACAATATGTAGAAAACATATAATGAATAAAATTTAAGTTAGAAGTGGAACACTTCCATGGATAGAAAGTCCTGCATACAAATGTTAATATCAGCTTTATCATAACAGCCAAACCAGGACACAGATCAAACATTCATCTACTGGTCTATGAATTTATAGATGTTGTGTTCTCTGTCTACAGTTACATATTGTCAGCAATAGGAAGAAACTACAGATATATGAAACAACATTGGTGAGCCTTGAAGTCAAGACATTCAAATATAGAAGGTGGAAACCAGACTCTATGCCACATGAATATATATTGGATCGCAGTGCAAATCAGTGGTTGCCAGAGGCTGGATATTAGGAAGTGACTAACATGAAAAGAATACTAGAGAAGTAATAATAGAAATGTTCTAAAACTAAATTTTACATTTGATTATACTCTTAAAATTCATCACCTCTATACATAGTATGCGTTAAAATTATTATATGTAAATTGTACCTCAATAAAGCTAATTTCTCAAAAATCAAAGAATATCAGGAGCTCTTTAAAATCCATGTTTCCATAGGATGGCTCACCATAGACTTTTTGGAAATAAATTTTTCACATCTTCTTTGGAAAGAACAAATGTAAAGAAGCACATACATATAATTTCATAGATGGGATTAGACACACAAATTTATTACTGAGGTCCTCAAGAATCCTAAAAGAGTGGAGAGCTGTGTTAATCTGAACCTGTAATTCTTTCTTTCAGCTACTGAAAAAATGCCTTATGTCCTCTTGTTGACTCCACAAATCCCAAAGACTCCCCTGAGGTGAGAGGCTGCTAGTAGGGTCCCTCCTCCAAGCTACCATTGTTCACCCCTATGACCAGAGCACATGTAAAGATTTTTATATACTTTCCACTCCATATTACTTAACAATTTCACATAGGTCCTGCTTTACCTTGGTCTTAACCATCCAGTAGAAAAGTATGAAGACGAAATAC
>NDGM011248958.1:3104-15410 GCA_002564305.1 Octomys mimax
AAAAAAAAAAAAAAAAGAAACTAAGAAAATATGTTACATTAGCTCAAATAACAGAATAAAACCAAATGTTTACAAATCAATAGTATATCCTTATTAAATCTTTGTAAATGGTTTGGCCCTACTTCACAAACTTTTTTTTTTTTTTTTTTTTTTTTTGGGTCTTTTGTTGAGACAAGGAGGGTCTGGTTATGCAGTTCAGGCTGCCCTTGAGCTCACTTTATAGACCAGGCTGGCCTCGAACTCTCAATGATGGAGGATATATTTTTGCACAGCCTCTAGCACAGTTCCTTACACAAAGTAGGCACTCAATGAAGATTTGTCAGGTGTGCGAATGCACAGGACTTTCATAGATACACGATCCAAGGTTGTTCAGGTGGCTCCAACTCCACTTTCATGCCACTCAGAACTTATGGGTCCCATTGCAACAATAACTTGTACGCCTCAAGCATGTGTAGTATTTAGTATTTCTGTGTGTGATGTCGACTTTCATGTCATAATATACTATATATGTAACTGGTTAAGTTACAGTTGTTGTGGGAATCATAGTTTTTTTCCACTAAAATAAGCCCTTGCCAGCCCAGCTGGTTTTTGCAGAGGTAACATAGTACAAACTTTTTATACCCAAATTCTTCCCCTGACCCTAGGCCCATGATCTGGTTAACACATCTAATTACAAATGTATGTGTAGATTACATAACAATTCTGGGCCTAATATATTTTCTTTTGCTTATGACATCAGTATTTCTTAACCTCACTTTTATATTAGATATTGCTTCAGGAGGGGGTATTTTATATTTTAGGCACATTTTGAAAAAGGGGATCAATGTGAGAGTCAGTCTTATTAGGTGATGTAATGTTTCTCGTGAAAATAGTGGAGAACATATGTTTCCTAATCCTGTCCAATGCAAGCAAAGATGACAAATCATTGCTTCACTTCCCTGAAGTAGATGTAATTTTTCCTCTCCTGATTTTAGTTATGGGGTTTTATAGAGGGTCTTCTCAAAGGCTGGGGTGACCATTAGCTTCATGTTATCTTGTCTTGTTATTCAGCTTTGAGAGTCTAAGTCAAGGAAAGAGAACAGTACATGGGTGAGGGACAGTTAGGGAGGTCAAAGGAAGCCAAGTGCTTCTTCTCTCCAGCATGTCTGCAGGTAGGAATGTACACAGAATAAGCAGATGTGTCTTGAGCCAGCAGGTACTTCTGTTGGTTATACTTGAAGCTTGCAGATGTAGTCGTGCAAGAGCAAGCAGAAACACCCAAAGCAGCACCCAGGATTTGGAGGCAGGTTTGTTTATGTCCGTGGGTACTGATCGGGATCACTTTCAGAGTACCAGGCCTGATCTCTAGTGGTCTAAGGCTGATGTGAGATAAGAACCAGGAAGCACAGAGGCAGAATGGCTTGCCAATTGGGGATTGGTGCTTAGCAGCTGCATCAGAGTGACCAGCTACGCATTCCTTCAGGAGCTGGAAGTGGCACTCTTACCTACCTGGGCAGCTAACAAATGGAAGTATACTGGCTGGGGGACTTTTCTGCTATCTATCTATCTATCTATCTATCTATAATGTTATGTGTGTGTGTATGTATTTTAGGGAGGGTCTACAGGGTGTTCAGGGTCTTACTACTAGATTGGACTGGTAGTGATCCGCCTGTTTACAGCCTTCCCAGAGCTGGGATTACCGGACTGTGCCACCACACCCAGCCTCAATTGCCATCTCAGCATGCCCCAGTGGCGGGGGCAGCAAGGCAGGCTTGGGGATCGCAACCCTGGGCCCTGCACCTGCTTGCAGGCACTTGAATCCACTGTCTGCTACAGTCTTGAAGGGAACTATTCATTCTTTCTAGATGCCCCTGTGGTTTAAAACTGACTTACATATAAGGCTTTTACTTCAGTGATTAGCCACACGGTCTAGTAAAACATGTGCAATACAAGAAGTGATTGATAGATACAGTGAATGTTTAAATTTTAAAAAATGTATTATAGTAAAAGACACATAGCAATTAATCACCTCCAAAATATTCAGACTACTTAAAATACTCCCCACACTTTGAATACACTTACCCCATTGTTCTTGTCACTTTCTGAAGCAGTTCTGGGCCTAGGTTTTTTTGAGGGAAGGACTTAAAATGTTTTTTTATCAGTACATGTCTGTCATATATAAGGGCTACACTCATCCTGGAGAGTTGATACATATGTATAGTAGATCTTAATCCTTTTTATTTCTCCTTTCTCTCCTCTTTCTACATTCTGATACCACTGCCATGTGTAAAAGCTTTACCTTCCTGTTTCCTATCATCTATCTTTTGTTTTTGCTCTTTGAATGATTTACATTTTCTCTTATAAGAGAACCATGTGACATTTAACCTATGTCTGATTTCTTTCACTTACCATCATGGTCTCAAAGTAGATCTATTTTCCTACAAGTGATTAAAAATACAAATATATCTTTCTTTATGCTTTCATAGTATGGTACTTATATGCCATAATTACCATATAAGCCCATATCTTGGTGGACTTATATGTCATTTGCAAGATTTAGTTATTGTGAATTATGCTGTTATATGTATGGGTATTCAGGCATCACTGTAATATAATGTCTTTAACTCTTTTAGACGCATACCCAAAATGGGTATAGCTGGTTTGATTGGAATGTCTGTATTTAGTTTGTGGAGAAGATTCCATACTGATTTCCGTAGTTTTTGTACTAGTTTATATTCCCACCAACAATGCAGAAGGGCTCTTCTCTCCCCCAACCTTACCAGGTTTTTCAGACCTTGATGTTAGCCTTCATTTATGCTGTCATAGTTGTCTCAATGACCTGAATAAATTTTGACTTTGAGGAAGAGTCAGAAGTCACATGGTGCCATATCCAAATAAGGTAGATGAGTACACATATTTTTACCAGCCTGCTGTTCCCTTGAGGTATTTTTTATTATACCTTATAAAGATACTCATGAAAGAGCTCTCCAGAACTGCTTCAGAAAGTAGACAAATGTGTTTGACTTGAGGGGGTGTGTTTTGAAGAGGTTTAATGATACTCTTTTCTAACAATTTAAATATTCACTCTGTATTTTGATCACATCTCATATCTTGCCATTGTTGGCTACCATGTAAAACTAGTGTCACATCTTCTCCACTGCATTTTCTTCTGCTGAATGTTCTAATGTCTTCTGTATTTCTACTCTATGATTTCTACATACACATGCTTGTATGCATGTGCACACACACATGCATACACACACACAGCATTTAGTTTCACTGTTACTGGATTTTTAGCTCTCATCTCAAAGTTGACAATTTCTGATGTTTGCTTCACCCTATAAATTATGAATCAGCTCACTCAAATACATCTGTTGAAGTGGGATTAAAAAATACTTCCAAATTTCTAGTCTATCCAGAAAATATCAGGGTTAAAGGAAATCATTCTTGTCCTTTTGGTTTCTCCTTTGTCTTCATGGACCCAGTTCCCACCCATCCTTATTTTTCTTGTATTTTCCAGAACCTCAGTCTCTGGCTGCGTCAAAGTGCCCTATTCACTTTTCTTTGTTCAAACAGTCTCTGTGTGGATTCATATGTGAACTGTTATGTAGTATTTACATTTTTAAATGGGCTTTATGACATCAGAGACTTAAGAATTAATTTAGGACTGGGGAGATGGCTCAGTGGTCTAAGCATCTGCCTGGAAAGGGCAAGGACCTGAGTGTGATCCCTGGTACTGCATGTCATGCTGCCCCCAGAACCTGAACATGGTGGCACATGCCTGTAATTCCAGCACTGGGGAGGATGAGACAGGAAGATTTCTATGAGTCTGAATTGCATAGTGAGTTCTTATAACAAACAAATAAATAAATGAAAATGTTTTTTCAAAAAGGATTGTTTTAAGCTGCAGAGTTCATCTTGGGAAAGAGAGAGAATTTTCTAAGTCAATAGTTCTATTCCTACTTCTCAAACCATTTTACCTATCACAAGACTTTTTCTGCCCTTATATGTTTTCTCAATAATGCCCACACAGTTTATAGACAGTTCAAAAGTGCTTTCTTACAACACTCAGTTTCCATTTCAAGACTATCATACAAGAAAAATAATTCTTTGTCTTAAGGAATTTAGTTTATCTGGGGGGAGGCCATGGATGTAGCTCAGTGGCACAGCACCTTCCTGGCAAGTACAAGACCCTGAGTTTGATTCCTGGTACCTAAAAAAAACTAAAAACAACAAAAACAAAACAACAACAAAATGAATATTTTGGGGGGAAGGTAGACTTGGTGTCAAATGGTAGATTGATTAATTCCTGTGATTTTTATTGACTATCTGCTATTTGCCAGGCATTGTGTAATATACTAGAGATGGGATGGTATAACTGTAACAGCTGTGGCCCTGTCATCATTCATTTTGTAGTGCAGGTGAAGATACAGATAAGAAACAGATAAAAACACAATAAAGACTTTAAATTTTGGGAAGTACCAAGGAGGAAATAAAAATATCAGCATGCAATGAATAATTATGATTGAGGAGGATGTAATGGTTTGCCCAGGAAAGGAGTGTTTCTCCCCAGGGCACAGGCTTTGGAACCCTGGTCCTCAGTGTGGTGGTACTGGGAGCTAAAGAACCTTTAGAGAGTGGACCTTAGTGGGAAGTGACTAGGTCACTGGAGATACTTCTCTCAGAAGTGGTTAAAATATCATTGTCATGTGATTCCAGTTACTGGCAGCTCCCTTCAGAATGGGTTATTATAAATGAGTGAGAGCAGCCCCTCCCCACATTCTTGCTTCTTGTGTTTCCCTATGACCTTTGCTACAAGCATTCATCCCATTGTGTTATCTTTCCCAAAGCCCTCATCAAAGCCAACTTGATGTGACCCCTTGATCTTGGGCTTAATATCCAAATTACAAACTAAGTAAATCTCTTTCCTTTCTAAGATATCTAGACTCAGGAATTTTGCTACAGCAACAAAAAACTGTAACACAGATGGTGAACACACTGTGGTCAATTTGAATCAAGGTTGAGTGGTCAACTTGTGGAGAAGCTGATGATGGTAGGAAAAACTGTGATGATAATGATAACAGTTCCGGTAATTGTTAAAGGTTTAGATTTAAACTGTTCCCCTGGATTATCATGTATTCAGAGGTGGGGCTTCAGGAAGGTTATTGGATCATAAGAACAGTCAACGTAGAACTAATTGTGCTGGTAGGAAGTTGGGCCTGATGAGATGTGGAAGAGTGTGTCTCCCTTGAAAGCTCTTCCCTTCTTTCTCTGCTTTCTGGATGTCAACATCCAGTTTTCCTCTTCCAGACCCTTCCACCATGCCTTTATGTCTTGGAGTCACCTGACCATGAATTATAGCCATGAACCCAAAACAAGCTCTGTTCTTTTAAGTGGTATGTGCTGGGTATTTTGTCTCAACGATTAGGAAAGTGCCTAGGACAATGATTATGGTTGCAATTGTAGGGATGATAGTGATGAAGACAGAGATGGTATTAGTAATAAAGGTGGTGATAGTGATGTTATGGTAATGGTGGGGATATGGGGATAGTGGTTATGATGATGACTGTGGTGATGGTGAGGATGATGGTGATGCTAGAGTGATGGTGGTAATGATGTGGATAATGATGATATGATGGTGATGATGATGGTGGTGGTGGTAATATTGGTAGTACTGATGACCAGGATGTTGATGTTATGATGAGGATGGTGATGTTAGGATGATGAGGATCATGGGGATGGTGATGACTATATGCCACAATGAAAGAAACTACAGCTGGTTGAGAATGCATTCTAGAAAATGGAAGTGACAGCTATTACTCTGTTCTTTAGGTAAAAATCTAGAGGCTTTGGAATCAGTTAATATAATACAGTCTTTTCCCTGACATCAATGATTTATAAGTGTTATAGAGGAAAAAAGATTGACCTGCTGGTTTTTGCAACTCTATTGAGTTGATCAGTTTCTTGAAAGCATTACTGGTTACTTTTCTTATCAGTTTAAGTTTTCTGATATTTTTCTCCTATCATACTTCTCTACTCTTCTTTTTCTTGCTTTCCTATTAAAACATACTATCGTATAATATGAACTTTTCACTAAGGCTCTGATGTTAGTGTAGATAGTGAGAAAAGGCAGTGTTTCAAGATCTACTGAACTGCTATTAATTATATCTACCCTCATTCATAATCTATAGGAGAGTACTTGTAGAAAACTAATGCAATTTAGTCATCTCTGTTTTTAAATTCAGGAGACTTAATGACATGGAAAAAATCTCCGTTATTTAGTTAACTGGAAAAAGCAGGTTATAATCCATTATGTGCTACATGTTTCAGTTTTATAAATAATAAAATATATGAGAAGCATATCTAAATATTTATATGGGTACAAAAAACCATTAAAGGCATACTGAGATGTTAAAATTGTATAAGATACTTTGAGGAGGCCATCTACTTATACTTTTCTAAATTCTAAAATATCTAAATCAAAAGATATTTTAGAATAAAAATTAAAACAATTTGTTTTAATCTTTGACCTAGTGATTCTTGTATCAGTAAATACTCAGATTTAGTAAAGACATTTTATTGGTATTCACACACAAAAAGAAAGTATGTAATGTCTTCAAAAGATAATTGAGGGGGCAGAGTGTGCTCCAACTTGACATTTTCCATCTCATGTTCTAAGCCCAAATCAATAAGAACAAAATCACAAAAAAGAAAATTGATTAAATATACGAAGTTAAATCTATAAGTCATGTGATGGTAAGATTGTTTTCAAAGAAGTTGAATGACTTGGGGATATGCTTATAAATTTAAAAATGAAGTTAAAAATTAATTTGTGTGATTAGCTACTAATTAATTAAAATCAAAACTAAAAAAATATGTACAAAAAAAAGACCAGAAGTAAATAACCAAATTATTGGTCATGATAACTGCTAAACTTGGGGAATTGGCCAGGAAGATAGCTCATGGACTAAGCACCTATTTAGGCAAGAGCAGGGACCAGGGTTTGATTCCCAGAACCATATGCTGCACCACTAACACTGGGCATGGTGGCCCACACCTGTAATTTTAGCACTGGGGAGGCTGAAAACAAGAGGATCACTTTGAGTCTGAGCTGTGTAGTGAGACCCTGTACCAAATACATTAAAAATAATAATTACAAAAGTAAACTTGGGGAATCATTTTTTATTAAACTTCAAAGTGGCGTATACACAAGCATCTTAATACTTTTATACTTATAAAAAAGAATCAGAATAAAATATCACAGCTAACAATTCATTTAAGTGGGTTGGTGATAATGCTTAAGCAGGCTGAGAACATATTTTTCTCTGTGTTCATCCTATGACTTTACCAAGCAGCAAATAACAGGATTTCTGAGAAATTTCTTATATATCATCTAAACTCTAGAGAAATACAAAGAAATATGAAATGTTAGAAATGAACTTGGGTATAGTACTGTAATTATAGTTGGGACCTATTATTTTTAGCAAGATTATTACACACATTGTCAACTGGGGCAGCTGCCTAGGACAGTTCAAATAAGATTAAATCACCGCAGAAGAGTTTCCTAAAAGTTTTCTTATACATTGACTGGTCATTTGGAATGAGAATAGGCTTTATGATGCTGGTGCCCCGGTTAAGCTGCAGAAACAGCCCTGGGGATGAACTGACCCAATTGCTTAGGCATTTCTGGGCCTTGGAGACAGCGATATAAATCGTGGACTAGCAGAGCCTATCCAAGAAGACCCTCAATGGAGGAATGATGGGATCCTTTCTGCACTCCACACAACAATTTTAACAGGGAAGTGCCTTGCCATATTATTTACATAAATGGCACTGGTTTGGGAGAAAAAAGTAAAAGAGAAGTAGAGTAGTTAAATTAATATTAATCAAACTCCACTCAAAATCATGGCTATCAGACTCCTGAGCACTTGTGGTACTCCAGGCCCTGCTGACATTTGCCTTCTCATTAATCAAGATCCACCTCAGATTTACCAACCTACTGGCAATTTCCTGACAATGATTCCATGTAAAAAGATACAGTGACCAGGCTCTTGCACATGTGGTATCTGACAGCCTTTACTCCCTTTCTTCCTCTGCCTCTCCAATTTTGTCAGTGTCCTGTTGGCTTTCCATCTCTGTCTGAGGTGAATGAGATTCAAGGTGAGAGGAAAGAACAAATCCTAGAAGGTGGTTCTGTCACTCACCTCGTCTTCATAATCTTCCCTGAGCTTCCTGTACTGCTCACCCCGGTATTGATCCTGTCACAGGCGATAGCAGACCAAGGCAGGGGGCTGAAAACCTTTCCGAGCAACCCTCACCCTGGCGCCTGTTTCAGCTCCTAGAAGAAAAGCCCGCTGTGAAAACAATCAGTGCATTTGCTTTAGATCTAAGTGATTCCAACTAGGTCAATGCTTCATGCTGATGTGTTGAAAACATTTAAAAAATTTCTCAGAGCTTGATTTCCACAGGAACATTATGGCATGTGTCTCAGAGTCTGCCGTTGATATTTTTCACTAGCACAGCTAACAGTGCTTCCTGCTACAGCACACAAAAGCAGTGGGAAAATGGAGGCTTTTGTCTGAACAGATATTTACTACAAATGTTTTTGGAGAAAGAGAGGGACACGGGCACGAGGGTTTGGTTGAGAGCCATGTGCTATCTTGACCTGCTGGGGTGGGGCTGGGAGTGGTAGGGGCATTTCAGGTAATGTCTTGCTTTACTCCTGAAATATGATCGGATGTTGCCTGGAGGCAAGTAAAGGTCTTAAGGTTTAGATCTAGAATGTTGCTCAGAGGCTCATGTAGTCAGAGGTGGAGCTTTTGGAAAGGAACTGACGCATGGGGGAATCTCATGAGTGGATTACTGCAGCCACAAATTCAGAGCTGACTGTGCTGCTGGGAGGTGGATTACTGGGAGTTGACTTGGAAGGGTGAGTTCTTGCTCTGTCTCCTCCCTTCTGTCTCAGCATCCTGGCTGCTGTGGGGTGAGCAATGTTTTCCTGCCATACTGTTCTACATATCCTCCTCCCTTGGAGTCAGTGAACCACACACAGAATACTCTGAAACCCATGGGTCAAAATCAACCTCACCTCCTTTAAATTGTGAGTGCCAGGTATTGTGTCTCATCGACAGGAAAATGACTAAGACAAAGTTCTACAAGAAGTACTGAGTTCAGCTGAGATCTCTTTGCAATGTTGTCATTTAAATAAAATGCTAGGGCCTGCCAAATAGCTTAGCGGATTCTTTTTTTTTTTAATATTAATTTTATTGGGAAAGAAATAGCAATGAGACAGTTTCAAAACAGGTTAGTAGGACAGTTACAATAATACATTGGCTATTGTTGTCTTCGTAGTAGCTATTCATAGTACAAGATGCAGACATGGTATCTTGTCTAAACATTACTAGTTCAAAACTTTCTTCTCATTGAACTAAGAGAAAGTAGCTATATATGTATGCTAACTGCAGGCGCAGGGCCCGGGGTTCAATCCTCAGGCCTTCTATGCCTGCCCCACCCCTGGGGCGAGATGAGATGGCAATTGAGACTGGGCGTGGTGGTGCATGCCTGTAGTCCCAGCTCTTGGGAGGCTGTAAACAGGCAGATCACTAAGAGTCCAATCTAGTAGTGAGAACCTGAACACCCTGTAGACCCATTCCTAATATACAAAATAAATAAATAAATAAATAAATAAAATGCTGGGATTTTCTTCTAGATGTAGATTCTCTTGGGTTATATTACTCTGCCTGATATTTACTGTCAAGATGCTGAATGTTCATATAGTGGTCCAAGAGGAAATGGCAAATAACTGCTCTTCTTTAGGTGTTTTGTTTGGCTTTCAGCCTGCCTACCAGTAAGAAATTTCCACAAAAATATAACATGAGTTTGTGACATAAAATACAAGGGAAAATAATATTGTTGTGCTTGCTGTGGTCCAATGAGGGTTATCCCCTTTTGCTCTGATCTGTTACTTCTCAAAAAGCTAAATTCATTTTACCCTGGGAATATACTTTAATTCATAGACTTCTCACCTGTGGTTCTCTCTGTGCCCATGGGTGATACGATGAGTGTATCTCTTTGTATTTATAACATATGTATTGTAAATACAAAGAGCATATGAAGGATCTTTCATGGAATTTTGTTTCACTTAAAAATAAGATGTAGCTCTGATGGATAAACATACTGCAGATCTCTGAGTATTATTTTGCACTGTATTTGTAGATATCTATGTTTAAAATTCCTAATTTTTCAAAATGTTTGTTCAGTAATACTCATGGCTTCCTTTAAAGGAGGCAAAAAGTTTCAATTGAGTATATTCTGGCTGAAGGCAGAAAATATTTAAAGAGGGGACCAGGAATTTCTGGTAGGTCTAGGAACAATATTCATCTCCAGCTTTCTAATTGCTTCTCTTTATATTAGATATATAATTTTCCAAGAAGGAAGAACCTTTGCGAACATCTTGGTCTATAGAGTTTTAGGACCCTGGGGGTAATATAATCATCAGATTTTTCCATAGTAATGGTAAATTGCAGTACAATGTAACATAACAAAGCAGCATTTATTTACATTTATTTATACAAATATTTAGGGTTCCTTTCTTTCCAAAACAGCATTTGCTGAAAAATATTAAGCAAATAGAGCTACTGTAAATCAATGAGTAGGGAAAATAATTATAAAATGTCATCTTTCTAGCATTATTTCATTCATTTTATTTATTTATCATTTATTTATTTATGTATTTATGTTTTGTGGAACTGGGGATTGAACTCAGGCCCTTGCCCTTGCTAGGCAAGCTCTTATTCTACTGAGCTATCTCCCCAGACCCCTAATTCATTTTAAAAACAGATTCCTAGGTGTGATGGAGACCTACTGTTTATACTTTAAGCATACTATCAAGAATCCCATTTGTAAAGAATTATGGACCTAATCTATGTAGTCAGCTAGTCAGGTCACTTTGTTTCTCAATGTTTTTTCTGACCAGGAGAAGCTACTTATTAAGGAAACATTAGTGGTGCATCTCCTGAGAGTGTCTCTAAGCAGTCACTTAAAAGACAGCATGAGGCAGCAGAAATTTCAGAGAAGCTCACTCTGGTGCTCGCAGTTCAGGAAAGTGGCTTTGAAGGGACATTTCTCAACAGGACACTTTTTCAGATGGATCTACACAAATGGCATAAATGGATGAAGTTCTCTACCTCTACCTGGAAAAGTATCTAGGGTTATCAGTGCTATCACCACGACAATGAACAGGAGCATTCTAAGAAAAACTCACAAATGATCTACATGATCTTATAGAAATGATAAAATTCTAGACTCTGTTTAAGCAACTTCTTTTTATATTACTTTCTCTCATCTTTATTCTTTCCTGAGCTGATATGTATTTTTGTACCAGTTTACTAGAGAAATAAATTCTAGGGTCTTTTGGCACAGTAAAGTGACTAGATAACAATAATTCACAACATGTTTAACAATTCTTCAGTGTTAAAAACCTCATATGCCTGTTATTGAGAAGTCTACACCCAGGGCAAGTGCTAAATCAGTCAGTGTATCCTAGTAGCATATTAGGTATGGAATGTCGTGGACTCAGACAAAGGTGAATTGTAGTTTTCACACTTTTGTCAACTCACCTTTATTGTTTTGTCATTCTCTATGTGTTGCTATTGCTCAGACCTGGAAGGGAACCATAGCTCCATTTTCCTCATTCTTTTCCTGGCCTCTTCTTGAGTTCAAGGAACCTGGGGATGTTCTTGCACAAATGCTAGAGGCCACTTTTTCACAGTAGGCAGTGGAGATAGTGCTGATATAATGAGCCCGCCTTACTTTTTAGTTTCCTCTTGGCAAACCTAAACTGATGGCCTGATGTTGTTGCTTTCTACTCTTCCTTTTCTATTAATTATGTATGAAGACTTTTTGGTGAAATTATGGTCTATGGGGATTATCTTTTCCTTTTCAAGGTCTTCCCTTCATATGATCTTTGACTATAATTAGCATTTACTCATGAATTTAAGAAACACACCAAATTTTAAAAAATGTTAGAAATTTTGCCAAAATATTCTGTATTCTTCTGGAGCAGAATTTTTTAGATATTTGGATGCTTAGTCATTATTTTTATTTTTAGAATTTTTTTTTCTAAAAGATACTATGGTGGTAAGTAAGGGTACAGCTTATATTTCAGTGTTAATACATATGTTTAACATATTTAAGTTCCTGTGTTTGGTCCCTAGTATCAAAAAGAAAATCATTCGATAGATAGGCAGATAGATAGACAGATAGATAGATAGGTAGATAGATATAGAGATAGATATAATGTCTCTCTCTCTCTCTCTCTCTCTCTCT
>NDGM011248963.1:0-13914 GCA_002564305.1 Octomys mimax
GGGGGGGGGAGAGAGATTTTCATAGGAAAATGATAGGAACCAATCAGTGTAAGCCAGTTAGCTTCTTGGTGCTGTCAGTTTGGTCTAAACCAAAGGCCCAAGAGCCAGGGATACAGTGGTGGAATCCCAGGCTGAGTCCAAAGGCCTGTGCAGCAGGGGAACTACTTTCAGTTGGAAAGAATTACTAGATTAGGATGACAAGGTTGTGAAGATTTGTGGATTATGGTCAGATAGTTGTTTTTTGTTTTTTTTTTAAATACTTGAGTCACTTGAAGAATCTGGTCTGAGTCTTAAATAGGGGAAAAGAGCTGTGTTTTCAGAAGTTGAGTCCACCAGCTGAGTCCACCAGCACATACAGAGGAGCAGGGAATGAGCGGAAGGGTTACTGGCTGGGCTGGGAAGTCTAGAATGGAAGAAGTCAGGAGCATCGTAACTGGGGATGAGGACAGCAGGAAAGGAAAGCAGAAGAGCAAGCACAGTGGCCGCACTGCGGAGCGCACGGCCAAGCGGTGAGAAGGTGAGGACTGGGACAGCACTGTGTTCGCGTGGAAGGTCTAGGCATGGCAGGAACGGGGGTCTGGAGGAGAGAAAATGCACTGGGTTTGGGGGTGTTGTAGTAGGACCTGCAGTTGTGACTGCCACGCAGGGAGATTTGTTGGGATTCGGGAGCGCAGCGTGGTGGCTGGGGCTGGAGACCACACTAACATCTTCCTTCTAAGCCAGAGGTTCTGCACTTGCAAGCTGCAGGCTCCATCTGGACTGCAGATGTGTTTTGTTTGGCCTGCATCATGTGTTACAATTCTCTGAAATTTCTAACGACATATACATTGAGAGACTATATGGAAACTCATCTTTTTAGCTTCAACTATCAGAGCCTCTGGTAACACTGGGCTTTTGATTTGGCATAGTGGCAGTGTGAGCTTAGGCCCAGCTGCCCCTTTGGAGAGGGCACGGTGTCCCCGAGTCTCCTCCGTGCCCACCACTCCTTATTACATGTCACCTAGGCAGCACCCTCCTTTACTTTTTCTGCCTGAACTTTGATTTTCCCAGTGCCCATGTTAGGGTACCATCGCACTGTTTACATGTCTTTGAAGGCGTCTTTTGAAAGCCAGCTTTCTCAACCTCTGCCACGGCCATGGCCAGCCCATCTGTGGTGCCTCAGCTGCGCTCTCCCTCTTCCTCTCCAGCGGCCTCATCACTCTTCTGCTGTCCCGTGCGTGGGTCTCCCCTGATTGACTGCGCCTTGTCTGGGGCTCCACCTCCCAGGAACCTTTGCCCTTTGGCTCTGCACTGTGTCGAATGAGGGAACCATCGCATGGGTGAATCAACCTGCAGCTCGCTGCTCTTGCTCTCCAGTCTGCAGTGTGTTCAGCCCCTGGCCACAGCCATCATCATTCTGTGGACAGACTTTACTCGAAATTAACCGATAGCTAACTGTGTTGGTCTCTTCTCCTTCTCGGTGGGCACATGGCTTCCTTCAGTCTGTTTGCTGTCATGCTTAGACACACTCGTGGCGCAGTTTCCCCTTTTCTCCCAAATTTGTGTGCCATGTCAGCTTGTGACGGTGACCTCGCCAGACCTCTCTGACAAGGGCTCTGCCTCTGCCTTGTGCTTCCTTTGGGCCTGACTTATTTTCACTATGACTCTTACCATTCTCTGACCTCATTATTTGATTGAACTAAATGAGATCATTTGCACATCAAAACCAGCTGAATACTGGGACCTTCATGTGGTTCAACTTAATTTACTAATTTGTTTATTCTCTGTCCTCTTCTCAAGACATAAGGTCTAGGAGGTTATAGACTATGGTGCAGTGTTCTGTGCTCAGGTCCTTAAACTGAGCCGGATATAGTAGATACTAAAATTTGCCATATGAAAAGATGTATTCTCAGTGACCTTTGTCAACATCCATAAACATAACCCCTTTGCTATGGTGCTGCTCTTTGCCCATTTTGATTTCCTCTCTCTCTCTCTCTGATGTGTGCTTTCTGCCCCAGCTTCACCCCCTTCCCTGGGATTCTCATGCCTTCTTCTCCGAGTCAGGTGCGCAGGATTTGCATATCTGCATCCATAGTCTTGGCCTCATCCAAAGTAGGTTATTTGTGTCAGCTAGTGTACTGGGCCTGCTGTTTGTGATAGCCCGCAACTTCAGAAACAAAGGTATTTCTAAAATCTAGGGGCTGGTGAGATAGCTCAGCTGATGAAAGCACCTGCTTAGGCAAGCGCAAGGCCTGCGGTTTAATCCACATGCCACACCAGCCCAGCTCCCTGGGAGGGCTGAGTCAGTCGATGAAACCGGGCATGGTGGCACACGCCTGTAATCCCAGCACTGGGGAGGCTGAAAGCAGGAGGATCTTGATGAGTCTGAGCTGCATAGTGAGACCCTGTAACAACCAGACACATTTAATAAAATAATAATAATAATAATAAAATCTGTATGTTCTGTTTATTCCTGAAATTTTGACTTCAATTCCTATTTTTGCAATTTTCACCCATGACTCTGCTCTTAACTACAAACATTGAACCCTCTGGAAAGCTCTTTCGCTGTCTCCTGCTTGTACTGCAGGGACTCTTACTGCTCAGCCCCCTCCTTATTGTCCTCTCTGACATGCCCCCCACTCACTCTTTCTTCCTTTTCCTGACAAATACATAAATTAATGTGAGAGCCTCTCATCTCACTGCTTCCTCCTGTCCCTCCATCCTGCATGTGGAGAACAGATTAACTTTTGTGTGAAACATGATTAGGGTCATTATTTACAAATTGTATCTGTAGCTCCACCAGTAACTTTGTGAACATTTTTGCGTTTTTCCAAAGTACTTTTCAAATCCTGTTTTCTGCATTTGCCTTCTAGGCCACGGAGCTATCGACAAGCATTGGTTTTCTTGTTTTGTAGATCTGTAGTACATCATGGGTGTGTTAGCAGCCACGAGGACCTTGGGGGTTCAGCCAGTCTCCTAGCTCCCATCAGCTTCCTTTCATTATCTAAGTATGATCTGTGTGCCAGCTCTGCAAACAGAGCTGTGAACAGGTGATCCAGCATTATTTTAGTCTATTTTGTGTTGCTATAACAAAATACATGAGGCTATACACTTTGTAAAGAAAAGAGGTTTAAGCCCGTTTTAGGGGGTGAGAGTCCAAGATCATGTGACTCACATCTACTATGACAAATGGCATCACAGTGTAGAAGCATGAGAAAGCGCTTGCTTGGCAAGATGGGAGGCAAGAAAGATTCATGGCCCACACCTGCTCTTGGGGGGACTACCCAGGTCCCTGGAGATGTCTTCAAAGACAGCTCTCACAGTTACCTCATCACCTCCCGCTAGGATCTCTTAGAGTTCAGACCACTTCTCCACAGCACTGCGCTGAGGGCCAGGCTTCGAGTATATGAAGATTTGGGGATACTCCTAAGTCATATCTGAACAGTAGCAAGCCCTCCCCCATTTCCATCCTACAACCCCCACAGGAAACCCTGGAGCGACTCCCGCTCATCCTGCCCGCTCCAGCCCCTGGCCACGTGCTCTGCGAACCCCCACAGGGCCTCCTCGCGCGGCGGCTCAGCAGCCCAGCCGCGGTGCAGCTAACCGGAGCCTCAGTGTTCCCTTCTCCCTCCTTGCTGGGCAGCTCCTTACCACGACGCAGTCGTTCAGAAGACGAATTAGGGAGAAATTCGTGGAGGGCTTACACAGTGCTGAGGGTCAGTAGAGCCAACCACGGACCCCATCATTCTTCATCATAATTCGGAGCCCTCCACACAGTGAATCTTTTCCAACAAAGTCAGTGTTGAGCTCTCTCCTCCAAATTCCTACTGTACGTATTTGGGTGGTTTAGAGTTCACCTATTTCACATTTTGTAATTACAGTTTTAAGCTGGAAGAGGACCAGGTCCATGTCTTATATTTCTTTGGGGCCCCAATCTAAGTGACAAATATCTACACGACTTTGCACAAATATTTATGAGATTTAAAAAATAAAAAATTGCTTGCGAATGTGAATAAAGCACACATCTGTTTTAAGAACAATTCCACTGTATTCTTATCTAATCAGAAGGAATTTTCTGATTTTTCTATGTTTCTCATCTAGCTACTTTGCTTTTTAAAAGTCAGAATAAGAAAATGTACTCAGGGTTGATTCAGAAGTCATTCTCACGAAACTGTCTTTACACTTTAATTAAGAGACTGCAGTTCCTCATGTGGCCAGAAGATGGTGCACTGTGCAAGGGATCGTTCACTCTGAAAATGAAAACCAATGTTAAAGGAATTGAAATGCAATCCGACCAAGTCTGTAAAGAAATGGGAGAAAGTGATACCAGTTTCGCGTTGACACCATGCTAAGGCTTAGCAAGTGCCACGCTTTCATGGACTTCCTTATTTCCTCCTGCCTAGCATAATGAGCGGGAGGATTCTTCTAATTAGCTAACTATTACTGCGCAAGAGCAGGGCCACGCTTCCTGTGTGTTCTTATTTGTAGCTTGCCAACCAAGGCAAGAAAGCTGTGTGTTAGAGGCAGAAGCAGATGTTACGACGGCATACAAATGCCAAGAAGTCACGCCACTTCTTTGCTATTGGATGAGTCATTTTACTTTCATGTTTTTATTCTGATATTAGAAATTCTTCGAGTCAGCGTGTCTTTCTAGAAAACCCTTTGTGTGTGCATGGTGTGTGTTCGGTGTGTTTGTGTGAAAATTCTCTCTACCCCTGGGAAAGTTACACAAGTGAGTTCTCCTAATTATTTAAACATCCAATGCCAAACGCACCATGACCTGCTGCTCTCATTTTGATTATCAGTGATGTACGGAGTCAAGAAAGCGATAATGTGGTTTGCCTAAATTTCCTGTTTACATTGATTGGCAAGTAATTTGAAGAAGAAGAGTCAAAGTTAGTGCGGATTAGCTATCTTCTATCAAATTTGTGCATCATGTACTTGCTCCATTTTTTTTTTTTTTTTACCATGTAAAGTCTTCTGAAAATTGAAAACTAATTTATTATCATGTAGTTATTAGCACAATCACAAAAGAGGTCACTGGTCTTTCCTTTAATTTCTGTCACAGGCTGCAGGCCGTATTATGCTAAATCAAGGATACGGGAGATAATTAACATAGCAACTCTGGCAAGTTTAATAGGTGAGTGATGAACATTTAGAGATGGGCTTCGAAGTCCATGTCTTAATTACCACCTGCCTCGGCGCAGCGCTGACGCTGGCGCGTGGGCGCATGTATTCCAGACCCTTTGGGGTGGGCTAAAGTTTTCATGCATTGTCTTTGAAATTATTATTAGATTGAAAACCTTCAAGGTAATTTTTAAAAATGGGAGAAGCCCTCAGTCTGAAGCAGAGGTGTTCCGGCAGCAACCACTGAGTGGCGACATTGTGATCCCGGGACACTTGGCATTTTCTATAGACAGGTTCAGCTGTCCAATCTGGGGCAGAGGGTGCTTCTAACATCTCTGGGGTAGAGATCAGAGATGCTGCTCAGTCCCCTGCGATGCCCAGCCCCGGAGTAAGGAACGGGCCGAGAACGTGAACGCTGCCAAGGCCGAGCCTCCTCCCCAGAGCCACGCACTCCGCTGCTTGTTATTTTTCGCTGCTGGTTACCAACAGGTGTCACCACAGACCCTGTTCTATTTGCAGTGTTATCAAAGAGAGAGATCATAAACTCTTGCAACATATGGACCGAAATCCCAACTGCAAAGCCTTTGTGGAAGGCAGTTACATGCTGGTGAGCTGAGGCCTATGTAACCAAAATTGATCAATTACACAAATTAAGCAGAGCCCTTAAGGAATTTATTTTATTGGTCTGGACATCTGTTGCAGTATTGTCCAAATCCAAAACTCAAATGGTGCCTCGGGTTGCCAAGTTAGGCAAGAAAATCTAGTAGCTATAAAAGTACAACTGAAAACCCTATATTAATATCACGTCCATCTGCTGAATGTTACATAAATATGCAGACTTTTTATTTTCCTTGGGAATAACATTTATTTTTACAGTGCCCAGTTTGACATTCTTATGACATTCTGTTCAGTTTATTACATTGTAACTTTAAATGTTTCTTCAAAAATGCATTTATGATGTTGTTGTTAATCTTTTTTCAAGGGTCTCTACCACCTGTTTAACTTATAGTTAAATAGAGAAATCCTTTTTCTTACAGGAAGAATGGGAAATCTTTGGACAAAGAGGCTCAGAAAAGATTTTGAGTAACACTTGTGTAGTGTAAAGGGAAATTACATAACAGCCATGAATGCTAATATTCCATCCTGCTCCTTCACAAGTTGAAATGTAATCTCCATTTTAAACTAAATTAGCATCATTTCCAAACAGAGTATCATATTTATATCAGATTTATACAACCACATCAGATTACTATTAACATGTAAAATAGTCTCTCTTATGCTGTGGGTAAAAAATAGATTAAAGAGAATGATTTGATTTCTACTTTAATGTCAGGGATTTAAATTAATCGGAGTGGACATGTTTAGGTGGAGCGTGGCTCCGATACCGGCAGAACAGCAGGTAGGGGCGGCTTTACCTTAAGAACCTGTTGTGATCTTGGCATGAAGGAAACCTTGCAGTTATAAAAGTACATCTGAAAATCATGATGTTTCCATCGTGTCCATCTGCCGAATGTTAAATAAATATGTTGGTTGGTTATTTAAATATGTTGAGTGGTTAAAGCCAACTGGAAAATTATAGGATATGTGTAGGAAAACTTAGAGGACATTTTTCTTTTTGTGCCCCTGTTTCATTCTCCTTCTATCCGATAAAATATGTATTAGTCATTAATTGTTGAACTAATTCTAGTTAATGATAAGACAATCTAGAGTGGTCCAGGAAACTTAGGAAGAAAGAACAAAATTTAAAAAACAAACACAAAGCAGAGCAAACGAAACCTGGCACAGGCTTTGGGGGAGATTTCCTTATGGTCTTTTTGATTTTATAGGGAGAAAACAGCTACATAGAATTTGTCAAATTCATTTTAAAGAACACTTTTCATTGCAAAATGGTACATGTTTACTAGGGGACATTTAGATAATATGTCAAAAAGTATGTTGAAAATAAATTGAATTTTCTTTATTTTAAAGGAACATAAATTACTCCTAAATTAGACAGTGTGAGGGTCAAGCAAGGGCTAGCAACGAGGTTGCTTTTCTTTTACTGGGAAGTCATGATGCATTAACTGTCATTTGAAGCAGCATTCTTATGCCCCCCACGCTTGGTCCTGGAGAAGGGCGGGTGGTCTGGGCAAGGCCCAGATATATTCTGTTTCAGGGAACATCTGCAATATGGAGAAAGGTAAACTCTGAGCGACAGAAGAAGGCGCCTGAGAGTCGGTTGGCCATGAGGGTGAGAGGTGCCAGTCATTAGCCATTCATGTATCGATGGGACTAATCCTGCTCAAAATAAAATATGATACTTTTTAAGTTGTACCTGTACTGGAAAAGTAGGAGACAGCTGGAAGACAAGAGGTCATTTGGGAAGAACTGTCCTGCCAGAGGCTGAATTGTAAGTCTGGGGAATGGGTAGCTCATCATGCCGGAGAGCACAAAGGAGCATCCCCTACGTACATGCACCACCTGGTTCTCCCTGCACCACCCTGGCTGCTGTCCTCCTGCTCTCTTGGGCAGATCAGTTTCCTTACTGGTCAAACAACCAGTATGGAGGCTGTGTCACAACACAGTTTGTAGGTGGTGTCAAGAAAGTGTATAGAAAGTTATCCAGGATCAAATCATGGTACTATGAATGTATGGAAATGTCATGAAGCCCACTCATTTGTACAATTTATATGTGTTAAGAATTGTCCTAGGGGCTGGGGAGATAGCTTAGTAGAATAAGCACTTGCCTGACAAGTGCAAAGGCCTGAGTTCAATCCTCAGTCCCGCCAAAAAAAATTATCTTAAAAAGAAAAAAGTTTTTAAAATGTAGAATTTAAAGAAGGCATCCAAAGCTCAAAATCCAGAACTATATAGAGGTCTAGGAATTGTTGCAGTTTCTGTTCAGGTACCCAGTTAAGTAGATGGATGGTGGAAGAGAGGACATAGCTGGTTTTCTGAAAAAAACACTCTCACTGACCAAAACTAGGAATAGCTCTTTGAGTCCCAGTAGTTTAAAAACCAACAGGCATTTTCTTTTCCTGTTCTGGAACTGCTGCATTTATTGAAGTCATAAGCCTGTAGTCTATCTTTGGACTCCTGATGTAATTTCTGAATCACCAACCATTTCTGAGACCACAAGGTATTTAAAAATAAGATAAGAAATATTGACTGAGACTCCCTGAAGCCAGCAAGGGAAACAGAGTTGCTGCGGCCGAGGTTTACAGAGGAATTTCTCTCCTGCAGATCGTGCACATTGAAAATGACATGATCTATCCCAAGGAATAACTTAAGGCCTGATCCACTTAAACAGCTCTGAGTGATTTATCATAAATGCGCTTATTTGGAAGGTTTAGCAGTAACTGCTTATGGGAGGTGGCGGGGTTAACTACCAAAATTGTACATAACTTGGGTCCTGTGTATAGCAATTAATCAAGAAATTATATTCTTTGACTTTCTAACAACCCACACGGAGTGCTGCATCTGTGGCATGTTTAAATGGAGAGAGAGGGGAGAGATGAAATATCTCTTCTAATAAAATGCTAATGGTTTTGTTTTGTAGAAAAAGTATTGAATTATTGTGGTGTTAGATTTATCTATGTGAGGGTTTCTCAAGTCACAGTCAATAAGTACTTCTGACAGAAAACCCACTATTTCCTGAATATGATATTCCAGTCTCCTAAATGACTTCGGGATTATGGTGAGGCTCCTTTATAATGCTGACGAGAGAGCCTGGGGGGCGGGAAGCTCTGGGAGAATAGAAGCAGCTTGGTGATTCCTGTGGGCCTATGTTGGGTTTTCAAGACCATTATTTAACCAAAAGCACGTTGGCATGTATTAATAGAGACAGCCAAGGAATCAGCATTGCTTTCTCATGTTTCTCCTGGCCATAATTTGGGACCTGGTCAAGTGGGTTTTCATAGCGAGGACTACTGGGGAATACAGTTGCTAGGAATCCAAGACTGAACACCCTCCTTAGCGTTACTGTTACAAGTTCAGTATCTGCAAACCTAAAAGAAGTATCTAAAAAGGGAAATCTAAAAAGGGAAATTTTTGGCGACCTGAGTGGCTCTATGAAATGTTTCTCACCTGAATGTTCCTTACTGTGGTGTTGCATATTGTTGATTTTATAGTTTTATTTTTTCAAGCATTAGCTATTGAAAAGAATTAAAAAGACAGTTTCACCTTTACAGAGCACCCAGAGATAGGAAGGGAACAGTGCCTGACTCCTGCCTTTTGGGCTCTCCTAGTGCTCCAACACAGTCTTAGCCCAAATATTTGTGAAGTGAAAAGAACAATGCTCATTAAGTAGCCCGATGCTGGCCACTTTACTATGGTCTTAATACTGCACAGTTGCTGTCTTTTTCAGCTCAGAGAACTATGTTATGAAGTTATTAAGAGGACTGACCTGCATATAAAGGGATTTCTGGGTGTTTTTGGAATCTCTCCTGTCACCCACTTCACTACAGTAGTCGAGGTATATACGAAGCTCTGTTCTAGGTTCCCATGGACACGTGTACTGCTTGCCAGATGCCAGGAACTATGTTTAGCTGTCTCTTAATCCTTAGAGCAACCCTATGAAGGAGGTACTTTAATTATCCCCATTTTAAAGATGTGGAAATCAAGCTCTGAGAAGTCAAGCAGCTTGACCAAGGTTGCAAACAGCAGCAACCTGAAAATAGTCTTTTAACCCTAAATTTTTTGTTTCCTATGAGATACAAGGGAGGGATCATTTCTGCCAGGAGTAGTGGGTAGGGTTGGGAGAGGAGTGGTTAAAAAATGTACAAGACAATTAGATAAACTTGTAGACATGGTTTTTGTCTGAACATTAAGGTCTTTTTACATGTTACAGATCTGAAATTTTGTGAGAATCTATTGCATTCCTTGCAGTATGCAAAAAAAAAAAAAAAATTCCAACCTGTCTGGGAAGGTAGACTTATAAAATCATAGAGTGACAATTTTTTTACCCTTTTATTCTGAAGTAAGAAGTTGTAAAAAGAGTTGAGAGGTACCACATTCTGTTCACACCCTCCCCCATGAAACATCTTACATAACCATAATACCTAGCAAAGGTTGATACTGACTTTGACAAACTTGTTAAATAGACATTATGTGCATTTTGTCAAACTTTAGATCCATTTGATTGCTTTAAATTAAATTTTATCACCTGTATAGCTTTGTGTAATCACCAAAATGTAGTTTTAAAAAATTCTGGCAGAAAATAAAATAAAATAAAATATTTAGAATAAACAATCATTTTTGTTGTATGGCATTGTCATGTTTGGAAATGCCTTGTTGAAAATCCTACTCTTTTAAAATAATTTATGTCTTAATGGAACATTACTATGATATGAGTGGTTATTTATAGTTGAAAAGGGTTACACTTGTCTATAGAAAATAATTCCCCTTAGAGGACATAAAATGATTCCATTAAAAAATAAAGTTTCTATATACTTACTACTTAAAGCTTGCCTGTTAGATTTAATTTTTAAACATTTGCAGATAAAAATGAAAGGCTCTTGATTTTTCTAGGTATTTCAAACAAATGAGCAGACTATGGAGTACTGAGGTATACACTGAGGGGCACAGCTGCAGATTAACAGACAATTGTTTAATTCTGTGCTTTTTTATTTTTTAGCTCTTATTTTCCAGATGAACATGGAGGTAGATACCTAATTTTCAGTATGTTCCAAAGATCTGCAGACACATGCATTTACAAAGGGGTTAAATTTTAATGAAAACATACCCTTTAGTCAATGTGCTTTAAATTATAATTTTAAAAGCCAATCATTTTCTTTTTTGACTGACATGTGGCATTTTGGAGAAATTTTTAAATCCTCAAAGTCTGTAAGAAATGAGTTTAGGGGCTTATACATACTGTATTTAGAACAGAAAAAAGGGACAGCTCATGGTGAAGGGGTTGAATTAAAATCATTTGCAATTATGCATCACAAAGGCGCAATCACAGCACATCCATTTATACGTGCATCTGTGCGTCTGCCTCTGACCCCCGCTTTCTGGTTTCTGTCTCTTTTCTTCATAAAATCTTTAGTTATGTGTAGATGCACACATTAGAGAGGAAATTGGGGCTAATGATTTGGGACTGTGCTAATTAGTTCTCATTAGGTCCTATGAACCAGGAGGGATAGTGAAAGGTTGTGTGCATATGTGTGCACACTGCGTACAGTCGTCCACGCAGTGTCTCCTTCCGAAGGAAAGTTACGCAGCTGTGTGTGTGTTTTCACTTTAGGTTCTCACACATAGTGACAGCCCTCAGCACCCAAAGTGCTGACATGGTGACTTAGAGATGTGATAAAGAGAAACATCTACTACACTTTCTGTAAGTAAACGTGGCTCCGCGCTAAGCGAACACACAGCATCAGATACCTGCTCTCTCTGAGTTTCTTAATTTAAGCATCTTGATTCCTAATTAGCAGTTAGATTGCATCCATTGTTAGTTTGTCTTTGGTTATCAATGATGATCGTCTTTTGCTAAACAGAGATGTGTAATCATTCTGGGGACATTCATAGGTTTTTTTTTTTTTAAGGTTTTAACATTTGATAATAGGCTTTCCAAGAACTTGAAGGGTAGCTTTTAACATTTCTTTTCCAGCTGAAGTATTTCCTGAGTTCTGTCCAAGCCTCTGTATTTAAAGAAAAGGCTTTTTGACACTTAATAGACAATGTTGTGGCTTTTTTCTCCCTCAGGCAAATGTATAGGCATTTAAACAGCTACACTTTGCTATCATAATTGAGATACCTTGCAGAAATGGCAATTATAGGGTGACTTGTGTCAAAAAATATTTAGAACAAATTACATTTTACCAATTTTTAAAAAACTTTCAACTCTCCCCTCCATTCTTTCAAGTGCAAAGTAAACTGTATTTTTACATTTTCTTAAAGTTCCAGGTTTTTCCTGGGCTTAGCAGAACTACAAGGGGTCTACCTACATCAAAACAATCAGTGAAGAGTGGGTTTTTAAAATGAAGATAAAACTAGGACATTCTGTTTTGCTCAGGCTACTAACTTGGCTTTTTCTCTGAGAATATTCCTGCTCTCCAGTTAGTTCCAGTTCTGTTTATCCAGTCCTGAGCTTAGCAGACTTTCCATAGCCATTCTCTTCAAACAGCACTTTCCCCCTGAGCTGGAGTTTATATTGTGCTCACTCTATTCTGTATGTCCCATGAATAATTCCAACACAAAGAACAATTGTCCTTCTGATCAGGGAGAGGAGGGTGAAGGGAGAAAAAAGATAAAAATTCCAGTTTTAACTCCCAAACAAAGGACTTGGGAAAAGAGAGAGAAGAGGGAAATTAGAACAGCATGGAAGTTCGGAGAAAAAGGAAATGAAACAATTTACCAAAGATTTCAGTAGAAAGCAGGTGTCTGATGAAACTTCAGCAAAACAAACAACAAACTCAGTATTTAAGGGCCAAATATTTAACATATTTCAGCTGCCAGGCTATTTTCATTTATGAAATAAACATGCAGTTTCAGAGATTTGAGTGTGGAGAAAATGTGTACATATTGAAACACAAATTCTTTAAAAATAGTGAGATAAGCAATAGTTCTATTGAAAATCATTCTTAATTGAACTAACTGTAAGTGTTTTGGTTAAAAAAAAAGAGAGAGATTAAAGTAAGCTTTAACCTCTGTGGAATGTTGGGAGTGGTGCAATTTCTGGTTGTGGGGTTATCCTCAAACTGCCTCGCAGGGAACTTTATTTTAAAAAGTTGAAAGAAGATAGAAGAAATCAACTCTTTGTATGAAGTTTGCCCAAGTGCCTAGTTGGAGATACTAGGTCCATACTAGTGACAACAGCAAAATGGTGTTATTTAGACCTAACAATGTGTGGTTGCAAACATCCAGGGTCAGGAAGATAAAACTGTCTTCTTGTTGTCTTGGGCTTTGTTGTACTTCTTTTTAAGGCCATAGAGAGGTGCCAGCATGAAAAGCGAAATATTCACGCCATAAAGTCAAAGAATGTCTATTTCTGTACTTCTTTTAACAAATGTCCACTGCTCTGTACCGGCCACAGAGGATACAGTGGTGGCCAGTCTCCTGCCCATGTGGGGCTTACACTCTTGTCAGAGACAGGCCAGTGGAGAAGGAGGACAGATTCTGAAGAGTGTTATCAAAGTGCCAGAACAAATGAGATTCCTGGTGCGGCTGGATCCTGTCACCCCTCCTCTTGCTCCTCTCACCTCCTTCCCACACGCTCTTCTTCCCTTTTCCTCTGTGATTTTCTCCTTCCCCCTTGATTTTTCTTTTCTAAATGCAATCCAGTCAAGCTCATTTTAAGCAAGAGGAACAGTGTAGCCCAGGGTGGTGGTGCACACTTGTAATCCTAGCCCTTTGGGAGGCTGAGGCAAGAGGACTTGAGCATAGCCTGGGGTGCTTAGTGACTTAGTGAGAGCCTGTTTCTGGGAGCTGTGGGAACAGTCAGACATAATTTAGAAAGAGAAAACATAGTGTAGTTGGTACAGCAGCCACCGACTTCGAAAGATGTGACTTAGGAGGGACCACAGCTCCACTACTAACTGCCCTACAATGTTAGCGAAAGGGATCAGCTCTGTTTCTGCCCTTACAAAAAACTAAGGTACTAAAAATACTCTATAGGAATTTCTAATAAGTGGATGAGGTCCTGTGAGGCCCTGGCAGGCGACGAGCTCACACAGATTGTTAGGGGCCTCTCTATCATCACCATTAATATGTTTATTACTATTCCTGTCTTAACTTTTACCATCTAGGAAGAATGTTAGGGGGACAGGGAGATGGCTCAGTGGATAAGCGCTTCCCTGGCAAGCGCAAGGGCCTGAGTTCAATCCCTGG
>NDGM011248963.1:13964-38379 GCA_002564305.1 Octomys mimax
AAAAAAAAAAAAGGAAAGGAAAAAGAATGTATGTATTATGAGATAGCTAACAAATAGTGAATGATGGTATTAAATCAATTTACATTTTTTTCTCTGAAACAACTGACTGGTTTTGTAACTCTTATGTTTTGTTAAGGTCTCCCTCCCTTCTAGAAAAGCTGTTTTTTGTGTGTCAAAAATTTAAAAAAGCTTTTTTTATTTTTTTAATAAATTAAGCTTTTAGAGGCACCATTAAAGCCTCTGCCACATTAGGTAAAATTGCTGTCCTTTTTAAACTAGAGCTTGAGCCAGACTTCAATTAGCCCTATTAGGCAACAGAGAAATTTGTTAACATTTACTTGGATTCAGAGTGACTGAGACCCTTGTCTCAGCATGCCTATAAGGTAGTAAGGTTTCCTAATGTGACTTCTAGAATCAGTCTTACTGTATGATAGACATGGTATCTGTGAATATGCGTCTATATAATTTATAGGATCAAAGGTAAACTTCAAAAATTAAAATTGTTATAGGCTTCTCCTCCATCAGAATACCCCCCTACCAGTCCTCAAGAGCACTTTGCGATGCTGGAAGTACTTTTACTACCTGGCTTGCACTCTGTCTGCCCCCAGAGTAAAGGCGCACAAAAGGTCAGGGTGACACCATCGTATGTGGAATTTAAATATCTTTCTTTCTGCTTATGTGTAGTGTGCATGTCCCTGTCCCCTGCCCCAGGTCTAGGCATCAGCATCACTTCAAATCTCTGTCCCATGAATGGTCCATTTACTGTCCTGCCTTTGGTTTTGCTTGTGTGGTTCGATCTGTTTGAAATGCCTCTCCTTGCCAGGATAGAATCTGACTTATCTTTTAAGGTCTGGTTCCAGCATCATCTATTGTGTGATTTCTTTCCCAGTCCCACTGAGTAGAATAGATCAGTCCCTCCTTTGTACCCCAGAGCTCTTTGTTTCTGTCCCTCGTACTTGAGAGCTGTGTGTCTTTTCACGCCTCACATCAGGACCTCCTGGATGGTGGGGTCTTCATCTTTCCAGAAAACTCAATTCCTGTGTTTAAGGAGTTCCCAGTCTGAACAGAGACAGACATATAAACACACAATTACACTGCGCTATGAAAAGTTATTTAAAACAATAGTCTGTATTGGTGCACACAGATGAGCACTAATTTACTAAAGAACCTTGCTTTTCTTTCCTTGCAAGAATCGAGCAGTCGGCATGTAGGTGTAGAGTGTTTTTTAAATAGCAGTGTTTTCTCAGCTCTCGTATCAATATTTATGTTGTTGCTCAGGCTCAGTGGGAAAAAAATCACTGCAAAACAAACAAAACAAAATTTCTCAAATAACATGGTGTATCTGATGTTAGGGCGAGGGATGTCAGAGTCTACTGAAACTGTGACGTACAGCAGGAGGGATGCTTGGAGCTCCAAACCAAATAAAGCATCGTTGTACCCTAGCTGTAAGCTAAGACTTTAAGTGCCATTTGTTTGTTGAGTTTTGCCACTCTTAATTGCTCAGTTTGGCACTGGACCTTTGAAAGTATTTATAGTTTAATTGGCATGTGGTTTATTTTAAATTATAGTAAAATGACCTGCTTATATTAAAATGACATGCCTTCCAAAACCTAATACTGCCTTAAAAACATTGTTGTAGGAGTGAAAGATTTCAAAATGTTATTCCAAAAAGCCAGGGAATAGGTTTCAGACAAACACACAGCCCAAGTTCTGCAAATTTGATTATGTTGAGCTCCTAGAACAGAATTATAAAGTCATATTTTCTTTTATATGTACCCAGCATTTGGGTCTTCGGAGAAATGTTTTTAATAATTGTGATTTTTTTAGACCTGGTCTTTTTTATCCTTTTCTGAGGTAGTCATGGTACAGCGGCTCATAGCACCATAGCCTTTATCCATATATAGCCAGGCAAAGCTTTCTGCAGTTAAGTAGACCTTATGAATACTTCAGAGAAGGAAAGCATTGCTATTCTTGAGCAAACTCTGAGAGTTTAAAAACATTATTTTGAAACATGCTTCCTTAAAGTCAGAAGAACTTAATTAAGTTCCCAGGGTTAATTGTTTCTGAAGTGTTAACATGTCATTTGTCTATTCAGACTCCAAAGCAAATCTAATATGGGATTTAATAACCTGTTTATGTGAATAGAAATTTGGGGTGGGGGTGGCGTGGGAGAAGAAGGAAAAGCTAATAGGCTTTTACCTAGTTAGTGGGTTTAAAGAAGAATTCTTTCTGTCTTCGTTTGAAACAAAAGGTAAACCCTATGCTCAAAACTCCTTCTATTGGGAGCATAAATTGGGATGACAAGGAAGTTTGGAACAAAACAGTATTTTTATACTTTGTTCATTTCATATTTATCACTAGCTTGTTTGCTAATTTTCATTTGCAAGAGGCAATTCTTCCAGCTAACTGGGTGCCTCAATGGGCCACTGATTTCTTTGAAGTGACAGTCTGTAAATATGCATAAAAAAGGGATGCAATTAGCGTGTGTGTGGTTCAGTGCAGCCTGATTCCATTGGCAAGTTTACCCACAGTGTTGATAAGCTACATTATCTAGAAAATTGGCCGCTGAAAAACAGCACCTCTGATTGCCAGCAAAGGTTCCAGATAACAGGGTGCTGAAGAGAAATATAATTGAGGTTGAATATATTAACCAAGGTGTCACATGCTTCTTAGAAGCTCTAATTTATCAGCATGTTGGAATTTTTATTAACATTTGGAATGCATTTCTACCACACTAATGAAGTGGAATTGGCAGTTCAGGTTTTAGTTATTGTCATTTCTGAGAAGTTAAATGTAATTTCTCGTTAGACACAGTTATGTAAATATATTTGTTCAAGGGCTAAAAAGAATTATACATTTTGCAAAATACAAATATGTTGTTAAGGGGCAGTGTGACAAATCGATGATAGCTGAAGTCCTGAAAACCAGCCACGTCTTCATGCTGTGTGTGTGTGTGTGTGTGTGTGTGTGTGTGTGTTACAGCTCTTCTTTGTGGGGAGAATTTGTGAAAATGCAGGAAGTTTAATTTCATTACTTCAGGCTGTTGGCTCGCAATTGTAAAAACCGGTTAAAATTAGCCTCTGTTTTAGAAGGCTTTGGAAAAGGACTTTATGATTAAACTGTTTTTAAAATAAGAACTTGCACAATTTATAAAGTGAATTAAGCCTTTATGGAAGATATCTGCTTTTCTTTCTTTTAATTTTTCTTGGAAATACCCATGACTTTCATTTACTTTCTGATTCTAATAAATAGGTTTTTAAAAAGCATCTGATAAAAAGAGTATGAATTTCTATGGATGAGAAATTAATTGAGGTATGAAACCTTGAAATTAGTTCATATTGCATATATATGTGATAAAACAATATATTCCTAAAGCAAGGAAATACAGATCCTGAACTTTGGGATAATAGTTCATTAGGACTGAAAGAGAAGGAAGGAGTCAAGATATCAGGAGAAACACACAGGCAGCTTCAGCTGTATAATTCCTAAGTTATATGGCGAGTGTTTCATTAGTGTAATTCACAAATGTATGATATATAAGATGACACATATCATATATATGATACAAATCATGTATTTGTATATAGTATGCATATGTTTGAATATAAAGCATTTTTAAAAGGAAATAACTCTGTTTTGACTCATAAAATTCGTTTTTCCATGGAATGCTTATAAACTGTGGTCCACAAAGCATTGTTCATTCATCATATGCCTTATATTAATTAGTTGCACACATCTCTTATCTCAAGGAATAATGGCTTTTTTATCCTATTAGTAATAGATATGGTGGGCATGAGGTACTTGTTTGTTTAAGACAAATGATGTGCAGAGATATTCTCAGCTTTCCCTTTGTACTCACTTCTTAGCGAGTCTTCTTTTGTCTTGTAGATCTCTGAACTTCATTCCTCCATCTTTTGCAGCCTGCTACCACTACTCTTAGTCTATGACCAAATTTTTATCACTATTATAGTTTTTCCTATGTCTCTCATGCTTATCCCGTGTCTCTAGCTTCTCATCTCCATCTTTGACCCCTTCAGATGTGTGTGTGTCATGGTGGCAGGGTTGGAAAGAAGAGGAGGGCACAGCGTTCCCTTTGTTAGTGAGAACTGTTTGAAACTAGACTTGACATGAGAGCATCTCAGGGTTGCTGGATAGATACTTTTAGGATTCCCTTTCTGATGGCGGTGTGCAGTTTTCACAAAGCACATGTTTTTCTTTTCTTCTTGTCACTCTCTATAATTTTCAGACTCTCTTGCAGCTAGAATTCTGGAGAAAATTAAGTTCTCACAGGTTCATACAAGTCACAAAGTGTTTGGGAGGATGATTCTAGCGCCTCTCCCTAACTTCCTGGATATAGAGTAGGAGTTATGAATGTCCTGATCCTGGGTCATACCTACATAACAATGTCTTTGAACTCCAGATTCCCCACATTCTTGAGAATGTAGATGTATAGGCTCCCTTGTCAGGCAAGCTTGTCAGTTTGACCACTTTGTCTTACCTGCTTCATAGACCTTCTGATGTTTTGGCAAGTTCTTAATTCCAGGTATTGTAAGATCCTTTTCTGCTCTTGTTGTTTGAAGGTATGAATTTTGGCAAATACACCCTAAAAACTGGTTCAAGTGACTCAGTAATAGGGCCATATTCCATGGGAGGCAAGAGCCCAGGCCATAAAACTTCAAGAGATGCTCACTTTCAGGGTCATGGAAGTTTTTACTTAAATTCCATGTCCTATGTACTTCTCTGACTTTGCTCCAGTGCTGTTTCAGCTCTATAGTGAAAAAGCAGGTATCATTATGAAATAATTAAATCACATTTATGACCAATGTTGGGATGTATCATCCATGGGCTAATGCTGGCCCATTACTTGATTTTGTAATGCTTGCCTGGAATACAGTTGCACAGTTCCCGAAATGTGTTGCCTGTCTACTTTCCTGCTACAATAACAAAAATGAGCAGTTGTAGCAGAGACAGCAAGGCAGAAAATATTTACAATCTGGCCCTTTATGGAAATAGTTGCTGATTCATGGTTAGTGACACTAGGGCTTTGACTTCTTATGTAGGGTAAGATTGCCCGAGATGGAATTATGCTTCTCTTTGAGACTCTGGCTAAGTTCCCTAAGTTAATTGTAGACTTCTCTTCCCAGCTCCCTGTTCATTGATCATGCAGATAGTTTGAAATCAGCCATGGTACAAGTATTTACACCAGGAAAACTGACAAATACTTCAAATAAGAGCTTCCTTGCACACCCAAGAATTAAATTACTCTGTAATTGCACTAGATCATCTTCTTTGAAATGGTAGAATAGATGAAATTAGTGCCCTATCCTTAGCCTGGTTAGCTACCAGCATATTCAGCTTTAGCTGGTGTGAGTTCCACAGATGGCAGCTTACACCTGTGCCTTCCCCCAGGGCCATGACTAGGTAGGTGTGAGAGAGGGCACAGAAAACCAGTTCTGCCAAATTTGGACTTTGCTGGGGATCTCACTCTCGACTGGTTTTTTTCACTTTTCCTGCCTGGCTTCTGTTGTTCCATCATAGACTTGTCATAGAGCACACTATAAGATCTGGACTTGAGAAAAAGAGCAAAGTGCCCAGAGCATGGAGTGTAAGGTGGCATCACAGTGAGGACAGTGAGCTTCATAGCCTGTAGAGGAGAATGAGATGAGCAGCTCCTAAAATGATGTGGCCTCATTGCTGTTTCTCCTTCCCTTGGGCTCATCTGACCCAAATCAATCATGTACTTGTGCTTGAACTGCTTAAGGTTCTAAACTTCTAAGTAACCCAGACTGGAACTAAGGGTCATAGACTGTTATCTAATGACTATTTTAAGGATAAATGAGGTAATATATAGAAAACATTTAGAACAGAGACTGAAATGATATGGGAAGGGCAGATGAGCACATAGAGGAAGAGAACATTTAGATTGGAGCTCCTGCTTCTCCTCTTCTCACCTACTGTCTCCCTGCTGGAAACAGCCTCTGTTTCTACCTGCTTATCTAAATGCCACTCCCACCCACCCAGTGAAGAGCCATTTTGTCTGTAAAACACTTACTGGCTACAGCACTTTCAATGATATTCATTTACTCTAAATTATATGACTTTCCAATCTCTGACTCTGTTATTTTTCTGCCAGATAATATTGTTCTCTGGATTGTGTCTATGCCCTATAACTTGTTATCCTTATGATAACTTAAAATACTTTGACAGGCATAATAAAGCCAATATAATGCTACCACAAAACTTATCCTTAGAAGGGTAAAAAGAAATACAACTTATGGCTTTAAGACATGTGGTTTCTGGGATTCTTACTAAGTGCTCAATAGACAGATAACCTAGAGCCTATGGCTCATTCCATTTGTAGTCTAAAAAGGTGGATATTTGAATAGTGTGCAGTGCCTACAGAAGTTGTTTTCTACCTCAGTTCACTTTAATTGTTATATTAGTAAGCCTACCCCAGTTTGTTTTAGCCAGTTTAGTTCATATAGATTGTCATGGTCTGTCTCAGCTTCCTCTTTAATTTCTTCATAGTTCTTCATAGCATCACTGTTTACAACTTTGATTTTTAAAGTTAAAAAACAATCTTTCTCCTATCACATCTATGCAGGCAGACCTCTCCACAATGGCTTTGCATGCTCTATGGCTGCCCTAGCCCAGGGCAGGGCACAATGATGACGTGCTGCTGTGACCAAGGGAATGCACACATGGGGTAGACTTTCTGGGGCCAGAGTGCAGTGACCCAATGTGACCTCAATACGTGTTTCTTCTCATGATTCAATGAATGAAGCCATTTAAGAAATTTGCTAGCATGTGCTCACCAAGGAAGGAGCTTTTCTTATTTAAACTTGATAGATGTAGCTTCCTACAAGGAACAAGGGTTAGAGTCTCCCAACCCAATCATAAAGACACATTCTAAGATGCTCAGTAGATGTCTGAAATCGAAGTGCTGAACTTTACACTTACTATGGTTTTTCCCCAATAAAAACATACATTGAATGGCTTTTCCATATTAACTAAGCAGTTACATATATTGTAGCCATAATTTTTGTACTGTGATGCACAGCAGCAAGTTTTTTTCCTTCTTTGCAGTCTCGTAAATAGAAGATTTATAGATCTTAGCAACCTCAGTGTACAATTGGTCTTCTTTTCTCACTTACAAGAAGTTCATTACAGCTTCCCTTCAGTGTATCTAAATTACCTGTATCACCACTATTGGGCTTGGGGGCCATTATTAAGTGAGGATTACTTGAACAGAAACACTTACGATACTGTGACGATAGGTCTGATGACCTGTGTGGTTACTGACTAATGGGAAGCTAGCATATCCACACTGTGGACTGCCTGGACGAAGGAAGGATTTGTGTTCTAGCCAGCATGGAGTGTGAGGGCATAAGATTTCACTACACTAAATAGGACAATTTAGTTTAAAACTTATGAATTATTTCTGAACTTTTTTCTACATATTTGGTTGTTACAGGGTCTCACTATGCAGCTCAGATTCATAGTGATTCTCCTGCTTTCAGCTTCTCCAGAGCTGGAATTACAAGCATGTGCCACTATGCCCAGACTGTGGCCAGCTCAGCCTGCTCTGGGGGTGGGTCTGGCACTACATGTGGTGGGGGGATCCAACCATGGCCTCTGAGCTTGCCTAAGCAGATGCTTTAGTCCGCTGAGCTATCTCACTGGCCCTGGACTTTCTTGTATAATATTTTCAGATTATTGTTGACCACAAGTAACTGAAGCCAGGGAAAACAAAACTGCAGGTAAGGGGCTTGGTGGTTACTGTATATTCATAGTGGTTTTTTTTTTTCTGAAACTAGCCCTTATATGCAAAACACAGAAACAGTACCATGCCTGACAATGAAAATGCAACTCCATGAATTCTTAATTTCATTAATATTTACATCATGAGGAGGAAAATGAATTTAAAGTAGGATTATAGCCAAAATGACTCTTGTGATCCACAAATGGTTTCACTGCCTGACTGAAGAATGGGTCCACTTCAGAGCTGTTATGCCATGAAGGCATAGTGTTGTAACCTGGTGACAGAACCTTAGGCAGTAGTAGGGTCCCTGGGGCTGAAGGAACCAATGTATTCAATGCTAGTGTTGCTGTCTTTTTCAGTAGGATTAAGAGCCTGGTTGGAGCTGGGTAGTGGTGGTGTGCTGAGGTCCTGGAACAGACATAGAAAGTGGGTATTAAGACTCCCACTTCCACTTTGGCTTCAGTGCAAACAGTAGTGCTTCTATCTGTTATCTTAAGCAGGGATACCTGCTTAAGATTTAATAGAAAAATTCTTAAAACCCATTTTTCAACTCCTGGACCATGATTTAATTTAGAATTCCAAATTGCAGGTGAGAACATAAGGAAATTTGTGTTCTTTCCAGAGGATTAAGGTAACCTTGCTTTCTGTGCAAGTAACATCCACCTATTGGCTTAATGCTAGCTATACATAAAATAGTCTCAGAATAAATATCTGTCACCAAAGTACATGCAACCTCTACATTTCTCTAAGTCGTCTTGTGATCTTTTGACTTGGAAAAAACAGATAATTGAAATGTTTACTATATGGTCTCTTTGGCTTTCACTAGTAAGAAGATCACTGTGTTAATGCCAGTAGGTTGTATTTTAGTGCAGATGAACTTTTACATTTGTTCCTTGACCAATATTCTGTCCATCCATCCATTTATTGAACCACTGTTGTATGCCAAACACTGGATCAGAGGATAGATAAGCAAATAAGATAAGTTTGTATCCTGCCTTTTAAAAATTTACATTCTCTAGAAAGATGTGAAATTGAAACAAATAAAACTTATGTATAATTTTTATATTGTCATGGTTAACATGAGAAAAAAAAACCTAGTGTCCTTAAAAATTTTACCAGAAAGCTCTAATGAAGGCCAGAGTTGAATCTATTGGGTTAAGGCTCTGTGTAGATGCCCCACTTAAACTGAGAATTGGAAGATGAACAGAGCTGAACCACAAGGGGGTTGTGACACCAATTTCAGGAGGAATTATTATCTCAAACTTTCAGCTTTTTGTTGCTATTACGCACCATTGCTATATGATTAGAAGGTATGTAAGTATGGAAACTATATGGAGCAATGTAAACATGTGTTTGATTCCCAGGTCTGCCCCTTCCTTAACTGTGCATTCTATACAGCATTCTTCTTTTCTCTGACCTTTATCTGTAAGACAGTTTTCCCTTGGAGCAGGCAGGGAAGATTAACAATCACTTCCTGATGACAAACTATGTGGTGTTGAAGTCACTTGCATAATAATTCTGATAGCCTGTAAGGCAGGTACTGTTGCTATCCCCATTTCTCAGATGCAAAAACTGAAACAGGAGGCTAAATAACTTGATCATACTGACTGGCAAGTGACTGAGCTAGAATTTAAATCTAGTCCATTTCTAGAGTCTGTGCTTAGCTACTAGCTCTTGATTTTCAGAGCTGTTACCCTAGTGATGCCCTCGGCAAAGTGGACTAAAATAATCTTCCTTGCTGACCCTTTGGCTGTTGGCCAATCTCATACCCCAAAGACCTTTGTTGGTCTGGAGAACTCAGAGGCACATGACCCAGGAGAGGAAAAAGCATTCACTTTGCTAAAGAGCTCAAAGTTGTGATTATTTGCCAGAATTGGTTGTCTTGAAAGGATTTTATTGTTTGCCATTTGGTTTTCATTCTGAGGCCACATGTGACTGCAACATAAATACTTGTGAAGGGATATCATTACTCTGAAGCTCAACATTTACATGTCAGCTCCCTGTCTTTGCGGCAGCTACTATGGGCCATTTCTTTGCTTGTCTGAAAATCAGGCACAGAATTTCTGTATCACCTATGTGATGAAAGTTATCTTGTCTCACCTCATCCCATGTTATAACCATTAAACTTTGCCATGTCCGAGGTCCTGACTGGTCCAGTTGTTTCCATTGTGCAGCCATACGTGGCATCCCAACCAGAGAGCCTGCAATTTGGTAGGAGATATGCCAGCACATATACTTTAAATTAAGTTCTATTCCCCATCACACCCTTCCACCTTGACACCTATGTGCATACCCTATCGCCCATACCATGCCTGTTTTTCGATATTTTTCCTCCAGCGAGGGATCAATAGACAAACTTCCAGGGAAGTGCCTTCAGGAATTCTGCAGAGCTTACTGCCTGGAGAATATTTATTATACTCCCAAGTCGGCTTCACCCTTCTCCAGATTCATGTAAGGAAAGAGTGGCAAGCAAGGATAGATTTGAAACAGAAACCACCGTTGCAATGGACACTGTTTGTTGAGAAAAATCTTTCATTAAGAGTATTTAAATCATGCAGCTTGGTTCTACTTAGAAGGGGAAAACAGTGGCCTGTGAACCATTTACTGAAATCTGAGGAGACTGTTTTTCTCCTGCTTCCTTGGAGGATTTATTGGGATTGAGGAGGAAACATTGGCTCAGGTGTATTGGAGGAAGGGTGTAAAGTGTCTTGCGCTCAAGGCTGCCATATGTCTATGGTCCCTGTTCTAGTGTTTGTTGCCTACCTAGGCACCTCCCTGCATTCCAGATCTTTCCCTCGCTATTAATTCTATATTTTGAAATTCTGATATCATAACCATAAGGGTGACATCTTATTATTTATGAACAATGGTAACCGCAAAACAAACCAACATCTACTGAGCACATACTGTATTCCAGGTGTATTATATGAGTTATTCAATTTCCAAACAATTTTATAAGGGAAATATCATTATTATCCCCAATTTGCAGATGGAAAAGGAACAGCTGCGTGATTAATCAACTGATTCAATTGATGATGAATCCTCAGTTACAGGCTACACACTTATTCATCCTGAACAAAATAGATAACTGGGCAGCATAGCATGTACTTGGAAACAAGATGTCCAAGACTTGCTGGATGTGCGTGAGGTTTGAAGGAGTCAGTATGGCACTGGTAAGACTGAAGGGCAGAGAGAGTTAGTCACCATCTCCACAGAAGGAAGTCAAGAGACAATTTCAGAGTGGTGTGGCTTCAGGTGTTTCTCAAATCAAACCCTCAAAAAAGTACCTTTTCTAAGGTACTTTTTATATGTTGATCTGAACTTAGCTATGTACAGAATAAATGACTCAGTTTTCACTCAATTTTCTAATTGGAAAACAGTTGGTTTTGAAAGCAAGAAGCAGCTATGAATTTATCTGCTTCATCTGCTTTTGTTGGTAAGGACCGACTTCTTTAGTAGCTATGAAAGAATTCTGTTTGGGTTTCCCCCTTTTAATCATCTCCTGGGTAATTAACATGATGACACCCTTGATGTGCCTTTTTTTTTTTTTTTTTTTTCATTTGGAGGTGGTCAGTGGTACTGGTTTGATTTGAATCAGTTTCCTGCGTTGATTGAGTTCTCCATTAGAATTTCCACGGCACCCACTTTTGGGGGATAACTTTCTCAAATTTAGGAATACAGTCTAGATTTCTTCCTAATTCCATTACTATTTTAGGAAACATAATATCATGACCATTGATCCTGGATGCAATTTAAGCACAAAGAATTATGAGCCATCTCCTTCTTTCACAGCCTATAATCACTTTCAATGTGACAATCAAATGTTATTGTGAGAGGTTGAACAGTCGAATAAATTCTTTTCAACAGCAATGAGAACGTCTTTCAAGGAAATGGTAAGTTCATCAGCTACTGAAACCACAAACACATGCTTTGGCTAGGGGGATTCAGATTCAACTTTCAAGAAGAAAGCAGTGCTGTAAGTTCTAAACTGTGGTCTTCTAATAATGGACTATAGATTTCTTTAAACTATCCCCCTGCAAGTAAGTTTGTCATGGCAGCTGTGTCATTTCCAAAAACCTTCCAAAAATAGTCTTCCAAGATGTGGCAAGACATTTCAATAAAGGCCGGTCTGTTACCAATAGGAAAACCATCAAAGGAAAACATCTTTGTCTTTGCTACTGAGGAAGAGCTTCCTCTGTGCCTATGGGTTGGGGAGCTGCTTCTCTCTCCCTCTCCTCTTGGCTCCTTGTGTTGCTGTTCTACTCCATAGACACACAGCTAGCTTCTGGAACTGAGTATTTCTTTATCTTCTGTCTGAGTGCAAATCTTATTTCTTTATCTTAACTGAGACAAGTTTGGGTCTTTTCAAAAGAAAATGTTACTCAGAAACTGAAGTGAATGCAAGTAAGTACAGCTGAGCTTGCTGTCTAGAGTCTAACCCAAGGTAGTTGAAGTTTTGGTACCTAGTCTCATCTGCTGAAGCTTACTGGGGCTCTCTGCCTTGGCTTCTTTCCCCAAAAGTAGGTCCTGTCTAGGTTGGCCGATAAGACAAGTGCTTCAGACTTTCAGTTTGAAATGCATTTATGTATACATTGGAAGTTCTTCAAGGCCTGATAAGATTTTCTGACTCTTCTAGTACAGGCTTCTTCACAGTCTATAAATTCAGGCCTCCAGGTCTTTTGCTGTGTTGTTTTTTAATTTTTTTCCAATGTCTCTGTTTGAGAAACTTGGGGTGTGTGTGTGTGTGTGTGTGTGTGTGTGTGTTTGTACAGTGTCTCACTGTGCAGATCAGACTCATGGTGATCTTCATGTTTTAGCCTCCCCAGTGCTGGGATTACAGGTATGTGCCGCCATGCTCAGACATGGTCGCTAGCTTAGTGCAATGGGGGATGGGGCCAGAGTGGCATGGAGTACAGGGGATTGAACCCCAGTCCCTATGCTTGCCTAAGCAGGTGCTTAGTCCACTGAGCTGTCTCGCCAGCCCTGAGAAACCTTTTATTTAAAAAAAAATTTAGAAACCTTTTATTTATCCATTTGGTACAAAGTCTCACTATGCAGCTTGGACTCCTAGTGATCCTCCTGTTTTTAGTCTCCTCCACACTAGGATTACAGGTGCGCACCACAATGACCAGTTTTAGCAAACAGCACAGCATGCCCAGGGTTTCTGGGCCGGCACAGCATGAGGTACTGAGGATAGAACTCGGGTCCTTGTGCTTTCCAGGCATGGGCTTAGGTCACCAAGGTATCTCCCCAGCCAGAGAAACCTTTTTATATAGTATGTTCCTGTAATGATCAGTTTTAACAGCAGTGTCTTCAGTATTTTACATATGCATGAGTTCATTCATTTAATCCCCATGAAAATACCACCAGGCATTAATAATTTCCTTTAGCTGAAAGAAGAAACTGAGGCACAGACAAAGCTAACTAAGTTTGCATGAGGTTACAAAGCTTGGTGTTGACCCCAAAATTCAGCCTACAGACATGTGAATGGGAAGTTGAGGCACTGCACCACACTTCTCTGTTCTGGAAGGTTCCTCCTCTGAGCATTAGAACATTTTAATTGGCTTTTTTCTACAGATCCACAGGGATCAACCTACAGTATTGAAGTTCTGCTGTTCTGGATCTCTACCAGGTTCTTTTTGTCTGAAATGCTCACGGCTGTTAACAACTAAGGAGATGGCCCATTTCTTTGGCCAACCCTAACATTGTAGGCTCTGACCATGGCTTAAGTGGCTTTGGCTCATCAGAGATCGGCTAGAAACACTTTCTGCAAGGAAGCATTACTGGTCACCCAATAGATACTGGTTGCCAAGCTGCTTTATCAGAAGCAGCAGCCAGTGCCATGCACTTTGCAGGCACATTCTTGCCACCTGAGGTGTTCCAGTCTGAAACTGTCTCTGTGCGCACAAGTATGAATGATTCGTTCCCACGTGGGAGACAAAGCAGCTCTGCAGACCTGATGATCTCGTAGATTCCTTCCATCTGGAGTCTGCCGATGTTCCAGCAGGGGAGCCAAGCCTGCTCTTATTAGTGGAGATGACACCAGAGTTATTTTCACCCTGAGTAATAAAAAGGAGAGAAGAGCAAGGCAGCCTTCCTTTTCATGCACCGGAGTGGGCAGCAGAAGGCGTGTCCTTTGCTGTTTATTGTCCAGACGACTTATGGGCTCTGTGAAATGGGCTGGGAAGGATCTGAAGAGAATCCTGTACGCTTGGTTCTCCTGAGCTTTACTTTCTACATCAAATNCACACCATGGCAGAGACCAACTCTAAAAGAAAGGAGTGTGTGCTTATCTAGGAAGGACATATGGATGTGTATATGAGGGAGTATTCATTTTTGTAAGTTAAAGTGGGACTTTATTGGCTCACGTAACTGAAAAGCTGAGAGATAGCGTTGTTTCCAGCATGGCTTAACCCAGGGTCTTAAATGATGATGTCCACTTGATCTTAGCAAACAGGCTGAGAAGTGATTAAATGACATAAAACTTTATTTTCTTTTCATGTCAGCTTTTGTCTAATGGCTTTATTTACAAGCAAGTTCTCTTCACTGAGGGTCTCCAAATGCCTCGCCAGGATAAAGGCAGTTTCTCTTTTCGAATGTTTCCATCTGACATCCAGCAGTAGTCAGGCTGGGGGTCACATATCAGACCCTGACTGGTCTCTGGTCAAGATATATATGCTTTGATGGGCCAAACTTGGTGTCCATACCAGCCACAGAGGGGGGCCTAGGTTAGTTCCGCTCAGTAAGCCACATGGTCTGAGAATGGATTCAAAGGTAATGTCAAAAGAACACTGTGACACTATTACAAGATGAAGGAGGAGAGCCAAAAGAACAAATGTTCATCACAATGCATTCATGATGCATCGAGAAGGCAGCAGAGTATACGGAGCACAGAGGGAGGGAAAGCCTCATACCCCTCTCTGTGAAAGCTGGGATGCTTGGGGAGAGGGCGAGGCAGCAGCTGTCATTGGTATCGATATGGGGGAGATATTGTGGGTCAGCCAGCGGGCCCCAGTTTCTTCTCTGTTGGAACTTTGTATGATGACTTCTCTACTATAGGTGTGGGTAGCAAAAGGAATAATTCATGGATAATTTAATAAGCAATTTAAGGTGATTATGAGGCTTTGTCTTCCTGATCCACAAACATCTCCACTGCACATGCTTCTCCCTATATAGGGAAGTGGAGATAAGAAAATGTAAGGCCCCTGAAGGATGCCTGTGAGATCGCACTGTAACAAGGAGCCATGGGATGCTGCCAAGCCGGTGACTAGGCACTTTGAGTAGCAGATGGCTTGCTTTCACTCACTAACCTTGTGATCCAAATTTATGCCTTAGCAAAGACAAGTAGACCCTCAGGGTCACTGACAGAGGGTCAGAATAGAAGCTGTTATGTTACATGAAAAGTGTGTTTGCTCTACATGAAACCAGGACAATAAAAGAGGGTGCTTGACAAAACACCCTGCTTCATGTTGAGAAAGCTTTGAAAATATTTTGTATCTGTTTTATTCCAACTTTTCCCCAGAAAATTCTTTTATTTGAGAATGTCTCCAAATAATCAAATAAGTACAGAAGACTTTGCTAACAGAAGCTAATAGGCATTTGCTGAAAAATTGTGTTTGTTAGCGAATGTATATATGAACTGCATTCTAAGTGTTTAATATGCATCAGTACATACAACTTCTGTAACAATGCTGTGAGTGTTCTTATCCCCAATCATGCACAAGGAAACCAAGTCAAGTAGAGAAGTAAATTAGCTAAAGTTCTCCATCTTAGAAATGAAGTTAGGAGGGCCAGCCAAATAGCTCAGCAGATTAAAACACTTGCTTAGGTAGACACAGAAGCTGGGGTTCGATCCCCAGCATGCCATATCAACCTCGCCCCCGGGGCATGCTAAGACAGCCATTGAGACTGAGCACGGTGTCCCGTGCCTGTACTACCAGCTCTCAGCTCTTGGGAGGCTGAACACAGGTGGATCACTATGAGTCCAACCTAAGTAGTGAGACCCTGTACTGAAAAAAAGAAAAGAAAAAAAAAAAAAAAGAAAGAAAGAAATGAAGTTAGGATTAAAACTCAGAAACTGGTGGTACTGTCTGCTTCACTGAAGCAAGGTAGGGTGTTTTGTAGGTGGACAAGCTGTATTCCATTACTGTGACAAAATACTTAATATTATTAACTTAACAGGAAAGGTTCTTTTTGGTCCAGAGTGGAGGTTCCAGTCTATGGTCGATAAGGTTCGATCCTGTTGTTCTGGGCTTACCTCCTGGTGGACAGAATGCTGGTGGTATAAGTTGCTCACCTTTCAACAGTCCTCTTTATGGGCATCTTCTAGAGACCTAAATCCCACCACTGTGACCCACCTCTTAAAGGTTTGGTGGCTCCCTTCCATAGTACTGCATGGGGCATGAAGCCTTTGGGCCTTCAGGTGATGTCCGGAAGCAAGCTGAAGCCCTCAGACAATTGTGAGGCCACTGCTGACAGGACGTCGGCTTGCTCAGGTGAGAACTGCCTCTCGGGAACAGTACCTCTTTGGGTTACTTAGAGGACGAAGAAGCTGGCCTTTCTAATGTGTCTAGATGAGGCCAAGGCCAAGGATACTTTAGCAGAAAGTAGCAGCATTTTCATTAATAGTAAGTATAACTTAGACTAGACTTCAGAAATACCTGTTACAGAGCAACTCCTAGCTCCGTGGAGCAGCCATCAGAGGCAGAGCGTGGGCTCTGCTTTTGGAGCCTCGCACCTATCTCCCTTGATGGATTAAATGCCCCTATTAGGCAGATGGCTGGGTGGATGTCCCCATTTTGTTGGCCCTGCTTTTGGTGAGTGATTTCCTATTATAGGAAGGGAGTATCCCATAATAATGAAAAATTGACAGTAGCTATTGATTGAATTCTTCCTGGGCTCTTTTCCCTGACTGTCCCCCATTAGTTAGATATGAACACCTCCAAGACAAATGAGGAAAGGTGAAGAGGGGTGAGCTGGGTGAGTGCTGCCTTCTTCCTTTTTAAGAACAAAATATTACTTTTTATTTTGTTATGTTAAAGTGTTATGTCCCTAGAAGATAGAGGAAAGAGAGAAAGTTACCCAATTACTGGTGATAAATTATTTTCTTTTCTCTGGGACATATGAAAGCTTAGGGTGGCAAACACCATCTGAGAAATGTTCTTTTTATTTTGGTAGCACAGCAACTCCAGAAAAATAGGTTAATTGGTTCAGAGACTTGCTCTTACTGTTAATGGCATTTAGCTTGTGAAACTGAACAACTGCATCTCAAGACAGAATGTTCATGAAATCGATATTCTGGTTGCTAAGGGTGTGTTTTTAAGATATCGTTTGAATTAATTTATTCAAAGCCAGCTGGTGTTGTTCCTCGTTTAACCTCTAGGGGGAAACCTCAACCCACGTCGTGTGGCATGTTTTCCATTCAACTTGCATATTGTATCTAAGTTAGTACTTTTGATATTTCTAAGTTTTTTTTTTTTTAAAAAAAAACATTTATGTAGAACACCACATAATTGCAGAAAAGATAATAGTCACATACCCTAGGGCCTACTGTACACTTATGTTAAAAGTACAGCTTTTATTGGCAACTAAAGTACTAACCTTTCCATGTCAAATTGCTTTAAATTAAACTTTAAAAAAATACACCACTAGCTGATACCCACACTTAGTAATTGTCAAACATTAGCATAATGTGGAATACTAAAGCTGCCTAAATCTTAGGTTTAAAAATAATTATTTACTTAGATAAATTTTGTATGCAGTAGCATATTATTAACCACCCTCCTCCACTTCTTCTACAAAGGCAGGATCGATGTAGATGCTAATATTATACTTGGGTTTGACATGTAAGTGGGACTGTAACTTAGCTTAGCCTCTGAGAGAGGGGTCTCGGTTAATCTTTGCTCATCCATCCATCACAGACCACATACAAATGGGGTAAATCGACACTTTGGATGGCTTTGTGTATTGTACCTTGTGTTGGATGACCTAACATACGACCTCAGAGGGAAAAATGCACAAGTCTATTTTTGATTAGGCGGCAACATGGCACAGTGTGCATAATTTGCAACCATTTCAAGGCACTTGGGAGATGAGGATCCTAAATGATTGTGTGTGTGAAGCCCTCAGGCATAGGTCGCAGCAGCCTTTCACACTAATGCATTTGTATTTCTCAGATCTCTCTAGACTCAGGGAGAGAACTTGCAATTAAAACAATGCGTGCGGTGGCTTCAGGTGTGTGGGATTCATACAGTTAGTAAGGTCTATTGTGAAATTGGGTACTAGCTGGGCACATCTCCCTGCTAACACCAGAAGAATTGTTGTCAACCTTATGGTGGGCCGCTAGTTTAAAGTAAAGCTATATCAATAGGGATTGACTGCTTGTGGTTTACTGATTTTCCCAAATCCTACTCATGGTCACTTTTGAGCAGCTCCCCTGAGACTGTTGCTGAAATATCTTGAGAGTAACCACTGGTATACTGGAGAATACAGAACAGTATAATAAGCAATGGGAGTAATGAAGCTGCCATTTGGTAGAATGGGCAAATCTCACTTTGTTTTCTTTTTTGAGTATCAGGAATTGAATTCAGGGCCTCTAGCTTTCCAGGCAGATGCTGCAACACAGAGTTGAATCCCCAGTCCCCTCGTGGAAAGACCTGGAAGCATCATAAACTGAGAGGAACATGCAAATGTTCAGTGATGTCCCCAAAGAAGAGCGACTCAGAGGCCAAGCATACCTTGGCAGACCTCATCTGAAACTGTATTCTTCTAAGTCAGAAGGTGGGAATGCAGAGAGAGCTGAGAACAGTGGGCGCACAGGCTTATCCGGGGGAATATCAGCCTCAAGTCTTGAGCTCAACTCCACGTGCCTACACTTTGGGACCCCTCTGTCTGTCTTCTTTTAGCTTCTGATAAAATAAAAGACAGAACATTTTTACTTTCTCATTATAAGACCTGAAAAACTGTAGTATCTAAGATGAGTCAAAGGATTAAAAGATGAAGATCAAGGTTTGGGTCTTCATTGTATTGGTGGACTTGGCTTGAATAACACTGTAATCTTAGGGGGCTCATGTGCCGAGTAGCAAAGCGACACCTGTTTGTCAGTGAGCAGTGAAGCAAGAGATGGACTTTTTCAAAATAGCTCATATATATATATTTTTTTTTCACGTACATTGCTGTCTATTTTCCTGCCTCCCTCATCTGCACCTTTGGTTCTCAGTGGAGCTGTTGTTCAGTGGGAGAGCTTCTACTTTGCATTTCGTCATCTTCCTTGACCCAGCTCGTGCCCTCTGTCCTTTGTCCAGCTTTCCTCTCATTGTTCTAAAATCATGTAGCATGATCATCTCCACCACATTGTCTATCATCCTATTATGTCCTACTTTGTGCTGTTTGGTTTTAAAACAGCAGTTCTTTTGTTCCACCCAGCAAAGAGCCATTCTTCTGCCCGGGCCCGCAGAAGCTCCTTCTGTGAGGTATGCTCTGCACATGGTCCCGTTGTGGAGCAGCGCCGGTGCTTCCTCTACACTGGGTGGATCACTTTTACTTTTTGGTGAACTTGTCATTTGACATTTCATCTTTCCCTGTCCTAAATGTAGCTCTGCTTTTATGTACAACTGTGGCTGTTCCGTCTTTCATTGGTGGAAGGGGAGCCTGAGGTGAGCATATGCAATGATTTGCTTTATAAAACCCCCATGGGAGGGCCTTGGTAGGCACTGTCTTGTCCCCACTGGGTCAACAGCAGATGACTCGCCCTGAAGATGGGAGGCAAGGCTTGGTGAAGGGCTCTTCTGGGCTGGAAGCAGAGCAAAAAGTAGGAGGTGTGCGGTCAGGAGCGTGACTCTTGGGTATCCTTGTGCATCCTCTGTTTTTACAAATGTTCTTTTTTTCCTTTTCTCTTCTAGCACACTGTGAACCTCCAGTACTCAATGCTGTCTTCTCATGGCCTTCAGTGTTCTTGCCTTCTTCTCTGAATAGTGCTGAGTAGGGTATAATCATAATAAATGGTTACAGAGACCACATCCCAGGCTGGGCAAGCTCTCAAGCATCTTTCCTGAACCACTGAACACTCCCAGCAGCATCACAGGTAATTGTTATTATACCCATTTTGTTCATAGGAAAATTAAGGCTGACAAAACCTGAGAGGCTAACGAAAACTCTATTCACAGTTGGACTACTACTGCCTTGTATTGTAGATCTTTTTACTGGAAGAAAAAAGGTGGCTTGATTGTTTGGTGACAAACAAATAAGCTTCTCCATATTAGACATGTGCCATAACCATGTTCAAAAAAGAAACTGCTTCTACAAAGGGTGATCCAAATATATGGCAAATGCTAAAATTTTTTTAAAGCAAATTTATTACACAAAAAAATACATTGCCATTAATCCCCTTCAAAATATTCTGCCTCACTTCTAACACACTTAGCCCATTTTTCTTGCCACTTTTTGAAACAGTCTGAAAGTGCTCTTCGTGAGTATCTTTGTGGGATGTGATAAAAAATAAGGCGAGAGCTGTTGTCAAGTGCCAGCCAGTGGGAAGGCAGGTTCATAAAAACATTCACCAGATCCGGCCTCATGCAATCTTGTACTCTTCCAATGACCGTGTAAGTCAAGTTTTGAATCAACTTAGGTCATGGAAACAGTCACAACTGTGTAGTAAAAGACCCTCATGAAAAAAGACTTCCAGAAGTGCTTCAGAAAGAGGGAAGAATGGGCAGGGGAGGGTTTTGAGGTGGATTAATGGCAGTGTGTTTTTCACTGTAGTCATAAATTGAAGAAAAAATAGCGTTAAATATTTGCTGCAGTTTTTGACTATACAGCACAGGTTAAATTCTGTTCACACACAGGTGTCCTCTTTGGGTGACATTTAGGAATGTCCTGCCAGCTGGATGCAGGGTAGGGCTTTGTGTGTGGTGCTGAGGAACCCCGGATAGCTATGGAGGGAAGGAGTTGGGACTGGCAAGTCATTCAGGAATCGTGTGTGATGGGGTGCAGTGGGCAGTCTCTTTGGTTTAGAGGTGCAACCTGAGACTCAGAAATTCTTCTAAAGAGAGTTTGAAATGATGCCTGGAGCAAAACCATATTGGCCTATTTATTTTAAAGAAATGTGCTTTCTAAAACCAAAGCTGTTTGATTTTTAAATGAGTGATTGAAGTCCTCAGTCAAAGCCCTTAGGTGCCTTTGGGGGTGTTTTGCAACCCCTCACCTTCTGTAACAAGCTTCCTATGTTTTATGTTGTGATATATGGGGAAACCGCAAACCTGTCTCTTGGGGCCAACTTCCCAAGGCACTGCCTTTGCCTTTGGAAATCATGTAACTGTCATCCTGTAATTGGTACAAATGATAGAAAAGTCAAGTTGTACATGTCTGAGGTATGTGAGGCAGCCTTGATCTCTCCTCTCAGCTTCCGTTGTCCTGTTCATGTCTCTGTTCATTTCTACTTTTAAAATACAACTTGATATGCCTGCTGTTCTCTATCCCCAGCACCACCTTCTTTGTTTAGCCCACCATGATCATCTCTTGTTTGAACAAATCTGATAGCTTCAGACATCCATCCCTGACTCTTTTCTCTCTGCTCTACTCTAGAATCCAGGGATTCTCCCCAAATGCAAATATGACCATGTGAGCTTCCCCCTTCCCTGTGGCCCTTGAACAGCTTCAATGACATTCCATTCCACATTTTTCCTACATGGTAGCTTGGTTCATCATTCCACTGCCCTTAGGACAAAACCTTTTAATATGATTTACAATGCTCAGGTTTTTCTGACTCCTTTGATCTCTCTAATCCCTCCCCAGTGTCTCATCCTTCTCACCAAAACCTTACTTCATCCTGCCTGCCTTAAATTGCTCCTTCCTGCCACAGGGCCTTGGTATTTGCTGAGTATACTCAAGTTTTCTGATCTCAATTAAGTGTCCATTGGTCCCTCGCTGGGTTGAATCTGCTGTGATAGAGCCTGTCAGGACCATACCCCTTGTCCTTGTAGGACTCATGGCAATGCATATTTCAAAGTTGTTGCTATGATGATAGCATCATAGAGATAACTTCTGTACAACTAGAAGTTCTGGGAAGTCTGGAAACCCAGCTCATGTTACTTATTACTGTATCTACATGCATTTACACATAGAAAGCTTGTAGTTACTATTAACTAAGTAACTGAATTGGTTACATATGATTGCATAAGGTCCCAAACTTAGAAACTCAATCCATCACACAATATCTCCCAGTTCCTTTGGTTGAGAGTGCAGAAATGACTTGGCTGGGTTGTCTGCTTCAGGGCCTCTCACAAGGCTGCTGTCAGTGTGTTCCCAAGGGATGGTCTGCTCTCAAGGTCTTAATGGGAATCATCTATTCTAAACTCATATGATTATTAGGAGGAGTCGATAGGTTAGTTAACTCTAGGCCTCCTATTTCTGCTAGTTGTTTGATGGAGGCCACTACCAGCTCCTTACCATATGATTTTTCCTACATGGCATCTTGGTTCATCAAAGCCAGCAAGAGAGACAGTCTTCTAACAATTGCAGAAATTACTCTGGGACTTATCATGGGAGTTGATATCCTATGACTTTTAAGTTGGAAATAAGCCACATGTCCAATCCATGCCAATAGGAGGAGGCAACAAGAAATCATTAATTCCAAGAAGAGGGAATCATTACAGGCCATTTTGGAAGTAGTCATGTACTGCATAATGGGGTCTTGGTCAGTGACCCACCATGTACACACAGGTGATAATGTAGTGGCCCTAGAGACATCTGCGTAATGGTGAAATCAACTAGCTACATAGACAACATTCCCATCAGTGAGCGACCTATGTTAATGTGTTACTATTTATGTAGTACTGCATGGTGATAGTGAGATTGCAAAATACACTTGTAGAACAATGTATTTTAAATTGTGTTCTGTGTAACCATAGCGCACCACAAGATATTGAGTTATCTATCATCTGATGAGCTCAAAGATTGGTGCATACAAAGTCAAATTAGCTTGTGATGTTTTCTGTTCTGAAAAATACCAGTATGATTTTTGATCTTCTTGGAAGACAGTGGTATGGAAAATTAATAATAAAGCTTGTCTTTGCTGTCCTACAAATCACCTAATAACATCTCAGATCACAATTGGAGAAATGCTCACCTATGGTATCAGTGCAGGCTGTCATTACCACTGTTAAAACTGCTGGTGAAAGGGAACTGTGAAATGCCGTATTTGTGGGATGAAGAAGAGATGAAACTGAGGTTTATCTCAGAACCTTCACCACAAAAAGGCCAGAATTACTGGTCAAATAGGGAAATGACAGCTGGGCATGGTGGTCCACACATGTAATGTCAGCACTGGAGAGGTTGAGTCAGGAGGATCACTGTGAGTTTGAGGCCAGTCTGGGCTACAAAGTGATTTCAAGGCTATCCTGAAAATGTATAGTGAAATCTTGTCTCAAAAACAAATGAACAAAACAGTAGGGGAATGACAAAGCCATCATCACGAGAGAGGTAAGTGCTCTTGACTTAGTTTCTAGGCCTTGGGCCCCACTGGATTTCAAATAAAGGACAACTTTGTTCCAACTATAAGAACTTTTTCCAAAGCAAGGGGAAGCAAGAAATGTGGATGAACCAGGATAGACCATTACATGGTTCTATAAAACCTACCCAAAGAAACTTCTTCTAGTATTTTTACAAAGAGCATATTCTATATATTTCTTAATAATTTTATAGCATGATTTGCTTCCTTGAAGCCTAAAACCCAGCTTATTTTTAATAGACCCCAAATCAGTCTGTCTGTATTGGCAGACACTGGGTGCGAAGGCCAAAGTCACTTATTCTAAAGTGCCTAGAATTATGCAGCAAATTGAAACTCCAAATATAATTTGTGTCATTAACCTCTTAGGGATTATATTTTTGACTTTCTCCTATGTGACATGTATCTGGTCGCATATTCATTGTGAACCAGCGCTTAAAATTCATAATCCTCAAAGGTTACTAACAATCATTTAAAAGACCCCATATTCATCTCGAAACCCAGAGCTGGGAGATAAGGTTTAAGGAATGGCTGAATGGGATACTGGAATAAACAAACCATTTTCTAGTTCTTAAAATAAAGCACTCATGGAGCACATTTTTATCTACAAAGCCGGAAAAATGAATTTATAAATCCTCACAACATTCTCTGCATTATTATCACCACATAATAAATATGGAGCAGGGGGTTGAAAGGTTAAATTAGCTTTTCTCTCCTCCTCAGGAGACTTGCTATTACTTTTGAATTAGAGTGGGGTTGGCTGTGTTCTCCATCATTATGTCTGTGCACTTTTTGCCAAATTTACTCACTTGTGTTTTTTGGGAGATGGGGGGAGGAGGATATAAGATGGTTATACAGTGAATTTTGAGAGTACAATTCAGGTAAAGTCAGCCACTTGTTCAGTCCATTTTAGATGGTGGAAGACTTAGGGGTTGTTTCACACTGACAAGATTCTGCGCGTTGAACCTTGCTTGGGCACTTTCTGCTGCTCTCCCCTTCCTCCCCACCCTTATCCATTCCCTTTATTGCTGTCTGATGTTTCTTTTCTATCTTTAGATGCAAAAGAGGACTGAATCATATAACAAATTCTTATGTCTCCACCAACCCACTTCAGAAAATAAAATATTACCAGGATAAACAGTCTCACAGGG
>NDGM011248964.1:2746-14321 GCA_002564305.1 Octomys mimax
CTTTCTTTCTTTCTTTCTTTCTTTCTTTCTTTCTTTCTTTCTTTCTTTCTTTCTTTCCTTGCCTTTCCTTTCCTTTCCTTTCCTTCTTTCTTTGTATCTATCTATCTTCTGTCCCTGTATATGCATCTATCATCTATTGATTTAACTTGGGTGTGTTTCTTTTATGGAATACTAACTAATAATAGTAGGAGTCCTAAAATATTTCCTGTCTTAGAATCTAATTGTTTGTAGGAACAAGGGATAAGGAGAATCAAACTCAGGACCTCTTGCTTGCTAGGCAGGTGCTGCAACACTGAGCTAAGTGCCTGGCCCATGAATCTTCTTGTTGTGGTCCCTATTTCAATATAAAATTCTATATTTCAATTATACAATAATAGTTGATCAGAGACAAGATTTTGCTTTTCAGCACCTCTTCAGATTAAACTAAAATTGAAGGAAAGTATCCCTGAAGTTACTCTCAGGTCTTGTTCTGCTAGTGTATTAAGATAGATTCATGGTTTTAAAGAGCAGTCATTATATACCCAGTCCACTCTTAAGGAATTGCAGCATGTAGCAGATTGCCAACTGGTGGCCAACTTGTTACACCCCGCTGAACTGAACTAGCATGGTACTATGTGTGGGAGGCCCACCTGAAAATTGTCTGCCTCTAGTTAAGCATAGAGGCAGAGCTACAGAAGCTATGGGAAGCTGTTAGGGAAGCTACTTGGAGAAACTGTTGTGAGGATTTTAGGGAGCTGCTTGTTCTCTTGGACTATTCTGCTGGAGGACCTTGTCATGCTAGCTTTCCTGATGAACTCAGCTTTCCTCACTAGAGAAGCTTGGGACCTCACTGTCACTGAGGATGGCTGTGGTACTTTTCAGAGGAGTTCTGGCCCATACTTTGAGTGTTGCTTCCTGGAACAAGTTGAGAACTCTCAGGTTGTGAGCACAGATCCTTTATTCTGGTAGCCAGACTTTCCAGCTTCCATCACTGACCTTTGGGCCTTCCCAGCACAGATCCATGAAGTGGGCCTGCATGAGATATTGTCATGGGCTCTAAATCTCCAGTTGGACTCATGTGGGGCATTGTTATGTGCTGTAGGTCTTCAGCTAGACTCATGGAGGACATGCTGTGGGATCCAGGATTTCAGCTGGATTCTTTAATCTTTAGTGTGTGGACAGATTTCCTACACTCTATGTATATAAGTCTTTGGTCATTCATTATAAAATGTGTCCTATATTGTATTATTTCCCTTGTGGAAGCCCAAACCACAATACAGCATAAGACAGGTTGATTTCCTGATTGAAAACAGGAAGAATAAGAATGTCAGTATCAACACAGAACATATTTACCATGCTCCAGGTTCTGATGTTACTAGTTTACTAAGAGATGTACTCTTATTTAATCTTTATAGTGAACCTAAAAAGTTAGTGCTGTTCATTGATATATTCCTTCTGGGGAAATCTGAGACAGGGTTTGAACTGCTCTTTCTGGATTGAGAAGAATCATAACAGCTACAGTCTGAACATGGCTCTCCAGATGCATGTGGCTAATCGGAAATCCCACTTTGTTCCTTTTTACCCAGAAAGATGAGGGGAGATCAATCATTTGGGTTAATAAATGTAATCTCTAAAACATGGGGCTTCCATGATAGGTATCTTTTATGGGGCAAAATCTAGAAGGAAGAAATAGAAACAATAGGGAGGAGGAGGAGTCCTGGAACCAAAAGAATTAGATAATGTGTCAGTTCAAGGACAATGTCTTGGTTCTTCTAGTCTCTGGATCATGCTCAGAGCCTAAAGAGAAGTACATGCTCAAAACACCTATCATTCATTGAGTTAAAAGGACAGGAAAATATTTTGTTAAGAGCTAGCTTAGATATTGTGACTGGAAGAGAAATGCAACGCATGTCTTCACCAAACTTCTGTGATGGAGGCCATTGTTCTCAAGGTCATCTGCTCTGTAAATACCTCTTCATGAACTCAAGGAACAATTTTGAGTTCTTTAAGTGGATATCTCAAAGATGCTTAGGGAAACTAGAAATGAGAAGGCTTGATCCTATTTGTATCTTTTTGTTTGCCTCCTGAACTCCAATACAATGGTTCAAATGTGTACATACCATTCAGGCCAAGTTTCCACATGGCATTTGAAATGGATTAAGGTCATCAGCCCAATTCCTTTCACATAAACTCTTCTAATTGCTAAATCTCCACAGTGAAAGTTGGAAATCAAAATTCAGAGGGAAGCTTCTCTTTAACTTGTCAGGTTAACTGTTTTTGTGTATCATATGAACTTTTTCCACACAGTGAACTTAGGTTTTAAGGGTGCCAATTAACAGACTGCCCTAGTTCTCTGAATAAGATGTTTGTTTTTAAAACTGCCTATTTAATTAACTAGCACAAGTTTTTAAATACAGCAAATTTGAACTTTTAAACAGTAAATATGTGACACTTAATTTTCTTCTAATAGATTCTTGTTAAAAAAAATTTCTGGCATGAGGATAACACATTTTTTTCTTACATTCTAGCTCAAGTGAGTTGTTCAATCAATAAGATCCTATTATTTATCAGATAATAATATTCCTTGAGAGAACTAAATCTTTTTTATTTTTTAATTTTTGTTTAATTTTTATTTTTTGTATTTTAGGGAAGGGTCTACAGGGTGTTCAGGGTCTTACTCCTAGATTGGATTTATAGTGATTCTCCTGTTTATAGCCTCCCAGGAGCTGGGATCATAGGCACATGCCACCATGCCCAGTCTTGAGAGAACTAAATTTTAATCAGAGTTTGTCAAATGCAACATTAGTGACATTTTTGGATTATATTATATTATATTACATTATAATTTTTGAGTGCTTAACACCATTCCTGGACTCTTACCTATTAGTCTCAATACGATGGCTCTCCCAGTTGTGGCCATAAAAAGTGTGTTCTGGTTCTCATGTATCTTTAGAGGACAAAGCCACTCTAATTGAGAGATAATGCTTTGAATTTGTGAAAAAGGTTTTATTACTCAGTGTAGGTATTTGTAATGAATGCTTTTGAGATCTTAGAGACTTGAAACAACATGTATGTCTTGCTCAGATCAGAGAGCACATGGAGCACATGGTGGGAATGCAGGTCTCCAATGTGCCATATTAGAAACCTGCATCTTCCATTTGTTGAAGCCACATAGTGTGGTGCTCACTGGGTGTAAGTTTGAAACAGCAGCTCCCAAGTCCTTGTCCCGGGCATTTGTGTACATTTGGTCAGCTACTAGAGCAACTTCTAGTCCAACATTCTCTTTGGGCTTGTGAAATCTGTCTCAAATCTACTGGGGTCAGATCAAAAGGGGTGCTGTCTCTAGAACTTGTTGTATAGAGGGTCACAGAAAAACAAACAAGAAGAACAAGAAAACAAAATCTGTAGATTTAATTTAAGGATGTTCTCCACATAGCATTCATACCAACACTGGGAAAGAGATGAATGCACTTTGATTCAGTTTCTGGCTTCCAAAGTAACTTACTATGAAACTTTCATAACTTATTTATTCATTTTTTGCCTTGAAAGTAGTTTCAGTTTCCCTATTTGTGCAGGAGAGTATTGTGTTTTAAAGATTGTTGTCAAAACTAGTTAAACTAACATAGCTAAAGCTGCCATGCTTGGTGTGTGAGCATTTATGTATTTCCTAAGTCTCTGGAAACAGAAATTGTGCTACCTTCAAGGTGACCTAGTAATGCACAGACATGATCAGAAATAGAATAAAAGAAGTGAAAGACCAGAAGCCACAAACTAGAAAAAAGAGCACCAAAACAGACACGTACACCTCAGTGCAGGGATGGCCAAATAGCTCAGTGGATTAAAGTGCCTGTAAGCAGGCCCAGGGGACAGGTGTTCAATGCATGGGCCTGCCATGCTGGCTCCGCCCCCGGGGTGCTCTGAGGCAGCAATTGAGACTTAGCATATAATCCCAGCTCTTGGGAGGCTGTAAGCAAGCAGATAGCTATGAGTCTGATCTAGTAGTGAGACCCTGGACACCCTGTAGACCCTTCCCTAAAACACAAAAAAACCCAAAAACAGCAACAAAACAACCAACCAAACAAAAAAAACCTCAGTGCAGCTTTAGAGAAAATTTGCAAAATATGGTGTTTGGTTATAAGCAGGATGCATTCTGAGAACTGAGAGAGAATACGAATTCATTAGTTGCATCAGCTTTGTCTTTATTTGTTCACTGTCTGATGCTAATCTCTCCTGTCTCCACTGTCTACTCCTATCCTCCCTGGAAGTCAGGCAGCTACAGATTCTAACACTGGCTTGAGCTAGACAATTTTAATATGTACACTTTTGCTACAGAGCGGCCTGATTCTGAGTATCCTAAAGCTGTAATTATTAGCTGGTGTTCAAAGCATGTCCTAACGACACTAATAAAGACAGATACTATTTATAGGATGTCCATAATAATCTTTCCCAGTTCTTATAGCTTCCCCAATGAGAACTATTTGTTGTTCTTTTGAGAGGTGAGACATCTACGACCTCAGAGACTGTTTGTTCTGTGACTTAGGAGAGCCTATGAATTGAATCCACGGTTGCTATTTCCCACATCTCTCGGGTTCAGTCTTACTCACGTTGGCCCTCTTGTTCCAGACATGTGCCATGAAACCTGCCATTATTCTGCTGCCTGTTCCTCCTCATGCCCTAGAAAGCCTCCACTGATGAAGACAAGCAGTTGGTGAGGAAGGGTGGTGCTTTCCTAGGTGGCTTAATTGCATATCAGCCATGAATGCGATTCAAGCGTGTCCCTGAACATATAAGCTATGAGAGTGCCACGCTTTTAACTAAGAAGCCATACGTGTTTTCTACAACTTAAATACAAGTAAGCTTGGAAGGCAGGGCAGGAAATGGTTTTATCTGACTCTGGGAGTCTTTTGAAACTTTCCCAGTCTACCATTAATGGTGACACGTAATTACACTTGCTTTAACAGCAATCAGCACTCTGTATGGTGGCACCGTAGTGCCCGCAGATGCCTCAGAGGTTTTAATTCTCTGTAACAGCTTCCTACAATAAAATAGCTAGTGAATCTGAATGTCACTGGGAGCCACTGCAATAGGTCTTGTTGGTACAAATACTGCAGAGGTTTCTCAAGAACGAGTGGATGGAGATGGAGTCATTTTCTACACTTAAAGCTATGAGCATACAGAACACTGGTATCTGTGAATGATTCACAGTTCAGACAACCCCAAGACTCAGAAAGCGTCTCGTAATTCAAACAGAGAAACAGCCCAGGTAAGTTCTAAGAGATACATTTGCAGACTGCACAGGCAGCATCTCCACAATTCACAAGCTTTCCTGTTATGGTTTAACTGGACCTGCTTCCCTGTACGCACCTACACGATGTGGAGTGATTGCAAGGGCAATACCATGTTGGAGGCCATCTGCTGTCCTGTGTGTTGGGTATTGCTGATGATCAGCCCCACCGTGTGCCAAAGAGGTTGTTCAAGCTGTCAGAAGGTCCCGCTTTCCTCCCCAGTAAGTATGCGGTTAAGCTGGTACATGACTAGCGGAGCTGCAGCACTCTGCTGCTTGTATACCTTTCATCCCTTTCACTAGCTTCTTAGCATTTCACATGCATTTAACTCATACTTTCCTGTAGGCTTTCAGCACAGAGCACAGGTGTAATGTGAAAGCATTCAGCATCCTTTGTTATTATGACCATCTCCATAGAAAGACTACAACTTGGGGCTAGGGAGATGGCTCAGAAGAATAAGCACTTGCCTGGCAAGCGCAAGGGCCTGAGTTCAATCCTTGGTTCTACCAAAAAAGAAAGAAGGAAAGCAAGAAAGCAAAAAAGAAAGAAAGACAGACCACAACCCACAAGTGTGCAGAATTCCAGGGAGTGGACCTTTAGTTATCTTGCAATATACTAACATGGGGCTATCGTTTCACCTTTTCAGAAGTCTACTGAGTGTGTTGAAGAAATTTACAGAATGTCACATCACATAATATTCAACAAGAAAATCAATCCTGAAATTTAAGAAAAGTAAGCCCTATTTTATGTTAGGATAAATATTAGTTTTCAAACATTCTTCATTTTTTCAACAGGAATATTAAATTTCATCTTCAAAATAAGATTCCACTTATGCCTTTATATCTCCTCTTTATATTTTAATAATTTTATTGAGAAAGAAGTTTTTGAAGCTATCAATGAGATAGTTTCAAAACAGCTTAGTAGTACAGTTACAATAATTAATACATTGTGTATTGTTGTCTTTGTAGTAGTTATTCCTAGTACAAGATGCAGACATGATATCTTGTCTAAGCACTATTAGTTCAAAACCCTCTTCTCATTGAACTAAGAGAAAGTAGCTGTATATTTATGCTATTTTGTATATACAGATGTATATATATATATATATTTTTTCCACTACAAGATGGTCCATTCGTATCCCCTTTTTTGTTTACTGTTGTCAGAGATGTATATCACATTGCCATTCATATGTTGTAGATGCATGAGTTCAGAAAAGTAATACAACATAGTCCAATAGTCTATAACAGTAGTGAGTTATCTGTGAGACTGTATAATTATATCTTTGTAAAAGAAAAGTTTCTATTACATGAAATAAAGTAAAATTATTCTGTCCAAAGTTTCCCTACATGGAGACTTTTCACTACTCACAACTTTCTCCATGCTATGTATAGTGAGGGAGTGTCCACAGGACATTGCTTCTCTAGTTAACACGTATTCTCCTGTTGGGAGTGACTGACATGAATGCTCATCTTCATGTCATTTCGAGAGGCCATCATCATTGTAAGATGCTGTCATGAATAACATTGCAAGATTCCCTGAAAGGTTCATTTAAAGTGAAAAATCAAAGCTAGCTTTTTGAAACCACAGCTTTGTGTTCATTTTTTAATTATTAACTGATAAGAGAAACATGAGCTCACTGTTGAATTTTGCAAATCGTCAGAAATTACTTTTCAAGGTAAGTAGGTCTCTTATAAGTTATCCACCCCAGTGTTCAATTATTACAGCCATTTAAGTGCTAATTGCAATTCTAATTCTATTTGAATTCTAAGTATGATAGCAAAAAAGGGTAAATAACTTTTCAAGGGTACATAATTGCATTTCTTTGATTATATAAAAGAGATGACATGTCTCTCTATTTTTTACTTCTATTCATTTCTGCATGTGTAAAAATTTCAACAGAACCAGGTAAACAGGACCACTCTCTACTCAGATGGGGATCCTCTATAAAATCACCTTTATTTTACAGAATCATACTTTGCTCATCAAATCAGCCAGTCTCAATTTGTATCATTTGTTTGCATTTCAAGATGAAAGAATGCCTAACAAAATGTTCAGTGTAGCACTGGATGTGTGCTTGATGTCTCCCACAGATCTCTGGCATTTTCTTCTGTGGTCCTAAGATCTTCATTAATAAGAGAAAAGAAATACAGGTCTAGATTCTGTCCCTTTTATCTCAAGTATCTAGCTTGAACTTTGACTTCTGAGGATAAGCCAAATTTCTTCCCCTGCCAGGGGATGCACCAGATTTTTAATCTGCTATAGGAATTAAGCATATTGCATCTGTGTATTCAAAATAGTTAGAATAGATATACAGCTACATTCTCTTAATTCAATGAATAGAAAGATTTGTTCTAATAGTGTTTGTAAACAGCATATCATGTCTGCATCTTGTACAACAAATCACCACTAAGACAACAATATGCAATGTATTAATCATTGAAACTGTCCTACTAATTGGACTTGAAACTGTCTCATTGCTAATTGTTTCTCAATAAAATTATGAAAAGAAGGAATTAAGCATAATCAGAAAGTGTAGTATTGGAGCTGGCCTTCGGGGTATTGGAGCTCTCTATCCAACTATGGTTAGACTTTGGAAAGTGGATGGGTGTGACAGACTATTAGAGCCCATTCTATGGTCCTGTCATTGTACTTTTATCCTTCCCTTTTTCCTCTCCAAGGAGTGGTGGATAGGCTAAGTCTGATGTTAGAACCAGCACCATCTATTCTTGTTGCTTTAGTAAAGCATGATTCTTACAGGATCGGAATCAGAGCCACCAAAAAGGCAACAATAAAGGAGTAGAAACCAAGACACACTGAGCTCCAGCCTCCCATGACAGTTAAGCCCTGCCTTAGAGGGACTGTTGTTAATAGAATCGAGCAAATAGAACTTAATCTTGGGATCAGCTGTTTACAATTTGGTTTAAATTTAGTTTGAGATGGTTGTTAGGTTTCTGTCTGGAATGAGTCATTTTGGAAGATGCCAATTCAGAATGAAATGATTTATAAAAATTTACATAATTTCTGGGCACACAATAGGTACTCAGCAATATGATCGGTAAATAAACAATTGAGTAAGTTTTCTAAGAAAGACATGGATTCCCTTTCCATCAGTGTGTCCTATCGAACACATGTGTCCATATTCAGGAATATACTTTGGAGAGAGGCAGGAGCAGGTGGATGAAACTGCTGGCATCTCACACAGGGACTAATGAGGGTGCAAGGATTTGGTCTGGAGGACCATGCTATGCGGGAGCTGGGCAAATGAGACACATGGACTTTCTATCTTTTCACTAGCTGGAAAAATGAGGAAGAATCATGGGTGGTGAAAAACTTTCTGTAGTCTTAAGTACCATTTCTAGTGCCACAGAGGACATTCTCTCACTAGTTCAGAAATCTTTATTTCTTCCCTTCTCTGGCCAGTGGAGCAAGAACACAGGGATCTTGTAAGATATTATGGTGCTCCTTTCACATAGTCAGTAGAACTCTCTCTAGGCAATTAACTAGTGTTACTTAACAGCACTAGTGTAGTCACATCCAGTTCCCTGTTGCAAAGTCATCTACATATTTTGTCAGCTCACTCTCTCCTGTTTCACCTAAAGGTCACTCAACAAGAATGTTTCAGTAGGAACACATTGGGTACTTACATATTCAGTGCTACACTGAACATGTTGGCAGGGATTTATTCATCTTGAAATGCAACGTAGAACTAATTTACTTCCATAAAATAATTTTCAAATCTAAAATTTGACACGCAAATTCCACTCAGCAAGATCAATAGGGAAACACTCAAACAAGGCCAGAAAATTGAGCAGACAATCATATCATAATATTATTTGTTTCTGTATTTTTACATAATACCTCAAATCAGGAAAATACCTGACCATCATAAAACATAATAATTAAAGCCATTGTACACATTTTCTTTTGGCATTTTGCATACAAAATTAAGTTGTATATACTTAAATTTTTAATTTTATTCATTTTCAACATGTTCAATAAAGGAATCAAGATATATTAAGTCTGCATTTCAGAAACAGGATTTTCATTCAGTCTTCATTTCCCAGACTATTTGTAAAAAATGGTCCAAGGATTCTCAGACATCTTATAATGTATTATTAGGTTTAAAACATAAGTTAATAGGTTGAATAAAACATTATTTTCAGGTGGGAAAAGAAGTACTGCCTCACATTCCCTTTAGAAGGTCGTGGTCTCTTCATACTTCTTCCTCCTTCCTAAAGACGCTGCTGCTGGCCAGCATCTGTAGTCTTCAAGGTACAAAAGAATAAGCTGATGTGCTGCAGGAAGTTGAAGACCTCTACTTATTCATCAGTTATTTGAACACCCTCTAAGTGTACTGCACTTAAATCTGTAGTCCTTTCCCTCCTTGCTTTTATTTTATACTGAATTCTAGTATGTATTCTTTTAACTTGCTTTTGGGAGTAGAGACCACACTGCAGGTAATAGGAAAAGACTTCCTTCTTCACTAGGCAATTTCCTTCTAATACTTCTTTTCTTATTTTTCCACTTTGGAGAGTTCTTCTTGCAATCTTGTAGCCTGATAGATTACTCAGACCTGGCCATAGATTTATTTAAGCTATCGCATTTCTTCCCTCTTCTATCATTCAACTGCAACCCTAAAGCTCCTCTCTCTCTCTTAGCTTTAAATTGGCTATTTATGATTGCTTTCCACAGGAATCACTGAGAGGTCCTTCAGAGGCACGCACTCTGGCTGTGGCCTGAACCACCATGTACCTGAGGACAGATAATCTTGTCTCAAACGGGAAGTCAGGGGCACAAACAAAGCAGATGAGAATCTCATTGGCAAATACAAACAAATGGTTGGACTTGTACAGGTGTGTTGGGGATGTGCGTGCAGAGCTCCACTATTTCTCTTCTATTTTTCTTTAGTACTGTCCCTGTCAGTCATAAATTTTGTCTAAGTAAATGGTTGTGTAAAGAACTCAGTACACTTCAGAGGTAGATCAAATGCTGTTCTGCCTGCTGTCCCCACAGGATATATTTAGACTCTGTCTAGAAACACCATTGATTGCCATGATTGGGAGCTACTGATGTCTACAGTAAGAGGCTCAGGACATTGGCAGACACTGTGCAATACCAGGACAGCCCCACAATGAAGGATAACCTTGTCCTCATCCCAGAATGAGAAACTCTGACATAAAGATGTGATCCCTCTTTCTTGAAGCCAATAATTTCATTTATGTTTGGTTGAAAGGAAGATAAAGTTTGACAACATGGAGTTTTGAATGTTATTGTACTGATAAAACCAAAATTAGTTCACCAGGGACTCACTAGCATGCACCAGCATTGGTACAGTAAATAGCTACTCATTTCTAAATATTCTATTTGTTCACAGAGACAGCTGTCCACAAGCATGATGCCAGATATGCTTCATCACAGAGATGCCTTGGAAAATTTGTCTGTGTTAGAGCGAAGAGCTTCTTTCTTCCAAATGGAAGCATACAGTTTGAAAATAGGCTCTTTGAAAGTAGATTCCCTGTTCCTTTCTACGTCTCCTTGAAGCTATGCACAAAGTATTTTCACTGAAGTTGCTTCTCTGTCTGTCTCTATATGAAACAAACTCATGACATGCACAAAAGACTATTTCTACCTTGTTTCCCAAAGAGTCTGACTTCTTAACTAGTTTAACATTAAAAGAGGAATGTGCTTCAGGAGACCCACTCATCCTAACATTTTTCTGTGCCTGCCTATTCTAGAAATCCTCACAACTTTCTTTGTGAGGCTCTATGAGATTTCATCTGTAGGAAGAATAGAAGGTAGCTCATGGAAAAGGGAAACAGAAAATTAGAGAGTTATGAGGTGAGTCACAGGGTCACTGAAAATAATTGCACTTTACATTTAAAGGAAATGATGAAGTAAAAGAATGGGACTATATGTGTTCTATAAGAATAACCAAAATCTTTAAGTTTTTCTAGGTATTTCTGAGATGCATATGGGTGTTTATGTGGGTAAAATAATACTATTGTTTACACCTTATAGCATCTTGATGAAATATAAAGTTATGATGGAATTCTTGTGAACTTGTCCTATTATTAATCTAGATGATAATTTATTAATATGTGGTTTTTAGTGTTATTAAAAAATACAGCCTTCCTACATTATAGAGAATAGTTTATTCAGAAAAAGTGCATGAAAGAAAAGCAATTCAAGACAAAAATAATCTTTTAAATTGCAGTGTAGGGGCTGGCGAGATGGCTCGGTGGTCTAGGGCACCTACTTGGAACAAGCTGAACTAAAGTACAGGGACCGCGGTTCAGTCCCCAGCACCACAT
>NDGM011248966.1:0-15860 GCA_002564305.1 Octomys mimax
TTCAAACTTAGTTTGCAGAAGAGCGAGCGGGGCACAGAGTGCGTGCTCACAGCGCATGCCCTTAGTCGTGTCTGATGTCGCCTCCTAATTCCACCCAAGCAGAGACTCGAACCGCCTTTCCGGCTGCTGCCGTCTGCGTGTCTGGTGTCAGGTGCTTTCAGCCGCCTCACTTCTCCTCATTTTTCAGACCAGCTTTCCAAGTGCGCTTTTACAGCGGTGGGCTCAGGCCTCAGCACCAACCTGGAGAGCGGAGCAGCAGTGTCCCCAGGCCAATTATTTGATGGGTGTTGACACCTGCTGCTGTCACCACAGCGGGGCACCCCACAGGCAGATAGAAGGGATGGAATCAGGGAGCAGGGAGCTGGGAGGGTGAGAAAATGCGTAAGAGTCCCGATGAGACACGAGCTAAGGCTGGTGTGTGCTGGTGCGTGTGCAGCGCGGGCCCAAGACTCAGAGCATGTATGCTGCACCCAGCTATTTTGGCTCAGCGACTTAGGAGCCATACACAGGGCTAAATTCCTTTTGAAGTTAATGGGTCTCACTGCTTCCCACAGAAATCACATTCTTTTTCTTATAAGAAAATTGAAAAGACAACAGTAAATGACTCTGAAAAGCACTTACAATAGAGCTTCACGTGGATTTCCCTTTCCACCTTCCTGTGTCTGCAGGTCACAGTGCACACGTAATGATCTTCATTCTCGAAACCCACAGAGCTCAAGGCCACGGTGGACTCGGTCCTGTCGCTCCTCACCATCCCACCCAGAGGGTTGCTCCTCTGTGTTCTCCAAGAGAAAAATGGGTTCTCGCAGCCTGCGACACTGCAGGTCAACACAAGCGAGTCTCCAACCTGAGTGGCAACCTGGTGTCCGGGGGAGACATCAACAGTGAATGGTTTTTCTGAAGAGAAAAAACAAACAAGAGGAATAACAGGTAAAAGTCTTTTCTCCTTTCCCACGTTTTCCTAAGTCATTGTTTTTCCTGCTATCCTTTCAGCTATTTGGGCCAAGAAGAAGTTATTCTTTTCTACCTTGAAGCCATCAAAATGAGACCGCATTCCCTAAGGATAAAACAACAAGGCTTTGTGAAGTCAGATGATGAGAACCAATGTAGGTAAAGAAAGTGGTTGGAATTTTTCCGTGGCAATAATCCATTTCCTGCCTGCCTGTGTTTATCGGCTCATTCTAATGGTGAATAATGGGTTAAATAATCCCACTGCTCCTGGGGGCACCAGTGACTGCTGACAGGCACCGTTTCCTCGGCCTTCTCATTTTCCTTCTGCTTCTATTCTTTCTTTTCTTCTTTTCTCCTTTTTATCTCCTGCAGGAAATTTTTAAAATTTTTATGTAATAGATAGATAGATATTAATAAAATTTTTAAAGTGCTTTTCTATGGAAAAATGAAATAAAATTTCAAACAAAATAGCTAAAGAATAACACTGGGGACCGTAACTGTAAACCTCCTGGAGGAAATTTCAGCTCAGAAGTGCTGACTTGCCGCAGCTTGCGAGGGGCAGCATCAGGCCGCCGCAGGGCAGGTCTGACTGGAGACCCCAGCTTTGCTGTGGTTGAGATAACTGAACCGGGTCATTCTCATGTAGCGATAAGTAGGATCTAAAGGTGGTTCTAGAAATAAACTACCCCAAAATATTATTGAATTAGATACCATATCAATAATAGACCATGCTCAGAGCTTTGGTTCCAGCAGTACAAACTCGTATCTTTGAGAGTCACACTGGGAGCAAAGTGAAATTTTATCTCCAATTTGCTTGATGCAATATGAAAATACTATGCAGTCATCTCAGGTCTGAGGCTAAAGGGTGAGGCCAGGCTCCTAAGTCTGGAGCACTTGAGTTCACAGGTTTTGATTGGGTGGCGGCAATTTTGGGAGAATGTGAACCCCAAATCCTGATTTTAGCCCACAGAAGAAGCTGGGAGCAGTGGGGCCACTCTTGAAAGTGTCAGATGAAATGCCACAGAAAATCAGTAAGTGTCTTTTTGCAAATAGGAGCAGGAATAGAGAACTTTCAACACACAGATTATCTCATGGTATGTTTTTCATGGCTCTCATTTGTGCCAGGATGACTTCCTTGTGTAGTTGTGATGCCCTAATAATTACCTCAATAATTGCCTCAATAAGCTCATACACTATTAGACTCAGAGGAGAGGCCATCCAGCACAATAAGCCGAATTTCCGAATTTTCACACGCTAGCGTGAGAATGAGGAACTTCTGAAGCAGATCCACTTCCTGCCTGGGAACACTGGCCATACACACCGCGGAGCCCTCGGGGAGGAACATGTAGGTGGCTCAGAGGTCTCGGAGGTTCGGCTGGGTATTTAGCATTCAAGCTGGTTAACATCCCACGCGGTGCAAAACGCAAAGCAGTCCTTCCCAATCCCGGAACACGTTTCCTTTCCACATTGAAATGGGATCCAGTTTACGATGGGATGGAACAATTACAGGGCGGATGATTGACCGCACACGTTTTCGTTAGAATAACGACTTTCCGGGTCACTTGAGAATGCTAACCTAATACCCAGTGGAGTCAGTCTGCTGAGGTGAGTTCGAATTTTATTATTTTTATCATTTAGGGTTAAATTTCATATCTTTATATTTTAAAATTTTGTATTGACCATATTTATAATTTATTCATGTAGTCAACAAACATTTATTAGAAACCTACTACATGTCAATCAGGTGCTATGCTTACCACCCAAAAATTAAAGTGCTTGTGTGAACACACACACACACACACACACACATTCACACGACATACACACGCAATTCTTGACTTTCAGGAACTTACAGGTGAGCGGACCCACACACCTCAGCAGGTTAACTCGGCTCTCCCTAAGCACGTGCCCTCTGCGTCCCGGCCAGCGAGCTCGCACAGCGCAACCACTCCGTTCTGCTGGTCTGTGCTCCAGATTGAGCGGCTTCTTGGAGAAAAGCTCAACTGCACAGAAACGCACACGTGGCTACAAGGATCACCGAGTGTGTGTGGAGGAGAGGGAGCAAGCCACTGCTTGGCACAGGCCAGGACCCAAAGCTTTGTCCTGAGGATGGCGAGGACGGCCAGCTGCAGGCAGGGGAAAGGCCACCCCAGGCAGCACGAACAAGACGCAATGGCTGTTGCTGTTTAAGGACATCTTCCAAAAGTCCAGGTGAGGGGTGATTAAATAAGGCAACAGTAATGGTTAAAGAACAGGCCAGATTCTAGGAATCGTTCTGAGGCAGAAGTAACCGATTTGGTGACACAGAATGGAAACATGAATCTGGGGACAGCCAGCATAGAGCAGCCCAGGTCCTGACTACCTCAGGTGAGAAGAGAGGACTGGATGCCGGGCGTGGACACCTGGGACATGTCACAATTCGCAGGACAGTGGGAGAGAGGAGCAGAGATGAAGGGAGCCAGGGAATGACGTGGCTAGAGTTTAATCCAAGAGCGGGGCTGCGGAAACTCAGAGAAAAGACTTCCGAAAGGGCTGAGTTTAGTAAATACATACTTATCAGATATATTGGCACAGCATGCGGCAGCCAGGTCGTCAGTGAGACCCAGAGAGGGAGGCAGAGCAGGAATTTCAGGCAGACGCTGTGTCATTTTTGCTTCCATCCCCAGGACCACACCTGAATCCTTTGCTCACATTCTACTCACCTTGAACAACTAATTCGATCTCTTTTCTGTTTTCCCCACGCTGATTGACTCCTTCACAGACATAAATTCCAGAATCTTCCTTCTTCATGGCAATTAAGGTGAGACTTGCATTCCTTGAAAGAAGCTGTAGGTTTCCATTGTCTAGTTTCTTGTTCCACAAAATCTCAGGAGCTGGCAGCCCCTCGCTGGAGCACGTCATGGTCACGGAGTCGCCCTCTTGCAGGCTCGCAGAGGGATGCACAGCGATCGCTGTGTTCTTGGGCGAGACTGAAAAGGCAGGCACAAGGTCAGCAGCCGCCCAGCCTGTCTCAGCCCAGCATGGCGAATGCCCTTCAGACTTCCGCCAAGTTAGCATACAGATCTGCTGAGGCATTATGAAAACGGTGCATCTGGCTTCTGATGAACATGTTACCTTTATTAATGTTGGATGCTTTCACGTGGGTATAGACATTCAGAAATTAAGAAGAGCCCTTAGGGCCATGTGGCTCAGCTGCCTGCCTAGACATCTTACCAAGACCTCGTCAAAGTCAGCTGCAGCATTTCCTGAGCGGTGCAGCTCATTGCCTTGCGAAACAGCAGGCTTGAATTTTATCTATTTATCTATGTATCTATGTATCTATGTGTGTATGTATGTATGTATGTATGTATCTATCTATCTATCTATCTATCTATTTCAGCCAGGGTCTCACTGTGTAGCGCAGGCTGGCCTTGAACTCGTCATGCAGCCCTGGCTGACCCTGAGTTCCCAGCAGTCCTCCCGCCTGAGCTGCAGAGTGCTGGGTGCAGGCGTGCACCTCCATGCTCGGCTGAGAACTTGATTTTGAACATCTTTAGTTATTAGAAAAATACCGATTTCAGCTCAGTGCTGAAATCTTCCTCTTTGTAACTAACTCTTATCTACTGGTCATAGTATAATCCGTCCTCCAATGTTACCAAATAAATCTTTCACATACAACTGTCTTTCAAATATTTAATTAGAGCTCTTTTCCAAGTTCGTATTCTCTGGGGAAAATATATGCTATCGTGACTGTTCCTTTCAAAATATTGTTAAAATCCTTCTATCACAATTTCTTTGGGCTAAACACACACTAGTCGTCCAGAGTGCTTTGGAATGTAGCACCCAGAGAAGGACACGGCACTGTAGTCTCGGACAGGACGCAGCAAGTCCCCCTGGCCCCAGCCTAGCACAGGACAGAGGCAAGTCCCCTGTACTCACAGGGAAGTGCAAGCAATCAAGTCCCACCATACTCTCCCCAGCTGGTGAATGCATGTCCGTGGGGGCACAGGTATGCACACACATGCGCACATGTGTGCACACACACAGACATGCGCACACACATGCGTGCATGCACACCAGAAAAGAGCTCATCTTGTCAGATTTCTATATCTGTTCATGAATATCTCAAGGCCCACTATAAGAACTTCTGCAAGACACCATTAAAACTCTCTTATCATTGAAGCCTATTTCCTATTACCCAATCAGGTAGTAACACTGTTTCCTCTTTGACAGAGAACTAGAGAAATTATGTAACTCAAGGTCACACAGTCCACAGAGCCAGAACTTAAGCTGAAATCTTCTCAGTCCAAATCCATTGCTCTTCCCACTGAATTGTACTACTAGAAAATACTATGTTCTCAGGGAATAAAAATGGTACACAACTAGTTTTCCTCTCAACCATGGGCAGGTGTGTTACACCAGACATCCAAATGTGCACGCCCGCCAGCCCGGCCCTTGTCTCACAAACACTTACTGTAGACCTGCAGCTCTCGGCTAGTCTCCCTTTCTTTGGGGCTTGATTCTTCAAAATCAGTGCTTTCATCTATATTTAATTTAGCTCGGCAGACAAGTACTTTCCCAGTATCCTCAATGGTGGGAGTAAAGGAGGCTTCGAGGCTCTTGGTTTCCAGGGCCTTCGTGACCTCATCTTCTGCAAAGCTCTGGCTGCTCAGGGTAGAGCCATCTTTCAGTAACTGCACCTCCAGCCTGTCAGACGGGAACACCTCGGGGACCACACACCGGACTGTGACGGGCTTCCCGACCTCCGGAAGGCCGCTCAGCTGGATCTCTGGGTCCTTGGGGAAAGCTGCAAAGTCGAACACATCATGAGTGGGGTTCTGCCCATGTCTGTGTGACTTTGTACTATAGTAGCACATCAAGTCCACTGCTTTGTGAGAACAGTTTTGCTGCAGCGTAACAAATCATTTAAAGCGCTTTCTGTGATTTGGGTTGGGTTCCAGAGGCAGGAGTCAGAATCAACCATCTAGAAAACTTCGCAGTTTTGACCCTATATAAAGGTTTATAATTTAGTAAAGAAAGGGAGAAAAAACCTCACATCTATTGAATCTTACATGCGCCTGTGCCCCTGCTCTAGATTCAACATAAACGATTGTGCTCCAACCTTACCATAATTCTAAGAGATAAAATATATATTTCACAAATAACAAAAGTTGGACTTAATGTGTCTGTATAACTTGCTTAAAGCCACACAAATACTAAAGTGAAAGCTGGCATTTAAACCTAGGATTTATATTACTTTATATTGTTGCTGTGGGTTAATACTGTGTCCTATCACGGTCTCTTCCCTCAGTCAGAGCGGGTACAGATCTATTTCACATGTAAGGAATCCAAAGATATACTAAGAAACACGAGAAGTCACTTGAACAAACATCTGGCTTCTGAAAACGGAGCTTGTGCCTAGAATTCATCCGCCAGAGCGGAGCACTTGTGCAGTCCTTCGGGCCGGGACTCTCGTCTTGTAAAATCTCACTTCGTGTCCGAAGCAGCAGCGCACTGAGCCCTCGCGGGGCACAGCACCCCTTCCTGGCCTCCTCGCGCCGTGGCCCTACTCGTTATACCTGTCATCACGGTAACACTTTGGTGGGTTTGCGGCTTTGTGGAGTAAGAAGGAAATCAAGGTTCAGAGAAAATTATAATCCAACGTGGAGTGGAAGCAACTGTTAGCCATAATGAGAGGCAGGCATTCTTGGAGAAAAACTCCCTGATGAGATAATTAAAGCCAGAGCTATCCTCATTTCTCTTTTCCTAAATCTTGAACCATTTGCTACTTATAGGCAAAAGACAAAGGCAGGGCGCTTTGTTATTTGACAATATAGTATTTTTGATTTTCCAGCATTTTTTTCCTTCTAGTCTATAAAAAGATGCCTAGAGCTCACTCAGTGTATGCAGGTAATACAAGAACTTGCTGCTTTCCGCTGTGTTTACGTAAGAGGCACTAAGGAGGCCGGGCAGACATAAAGCATGTGTGCAGCCGGCATAATTGAGAGCAGGCTTCCTGGCAGCTTCCTGGGAAGCTTTCGAACACATGGGGCTTGTTGAAATTCCAATTAAGTTTACTGAGCAAAGCTGGAATCCAGTTCAGTAAGAGGAAACTAGTGTAATTATCAACTCATCAAATATAGTCTTCGTGAAGAAATTACCATGCATGAGTACGATGTGTGAGTACAGATTTTTAGGGAAAGAGAGGCCATCAGAAATGAGAAAGCCTGAAATTCACACTAGGCTGGCTTTCTGACTCTTCTTCCTAACTTTCTTTACTGACTTGAGAGCGGGTCGGATGCATTCTTGGTGGGCTGCTGAGCTGAAGCTGGACCCCAGGAAGCAAATGCCACTCGCTGCACAGATGCCTCTCAGCCTGAGCCCAGTGTCCACAGCCACAAAGCTCCCGACCTTGGCGGCACCGAGGCCATGTGCCTGAACGTGCAGAGGTATGTTTTATTACATCTAAGGAAAAGACTTCCATTCTGAAACATCTGACTAACTGAAAGATCTTCTGCTGAACCCTTAAACTGATTTTAAAAGCACCAAAACGCATCAGAATAAATGACTGGAAAGTCTCGTGGGACACAATCTTTAGGAGCATGAACAAATCAACATGCACAGGTAGAATCAAACAGAGATTTGGAAAAAAATGAACCTTAGAGATTTTCATTTTCATAGCTAAAGACACAGGGGTGTGGAGAGGTGGAAACTTGTGCTCCCTGGCTTGTAGCTGAGTTGGAAAAGAAAACTTGAGTTAGCTAGCCTCGTTAGTCTCCAGCTTTCTTGTTTCATGTTTTGCAGCCAAGATTCTGGATGTGACTATCATTTTAAAAGCTTCCTTTGAAATATATCTTTAAAAGCTATTTTAAAGCAGAACTGAAAGACAACCTAAAAGCTCTCTAAACCACTTACAGTAGATGTCCACGCGTACTCCTTTTTCCTGTTTCTGGGGCCCGCACGTCGCTGTGCACAGGTAAGAGTGCTCGTTCTCGAAGCTGACCGGATCCATGGTCAGCGTGGACCTGGCCCCTTCCGTCCTCACCTTGGCGTTCAGTGGGCTGTCTATCTGGGTTCTCCAAGAGAAGGATGGGGCCTCGCAGTCCGTGGAGCTGCAAGTGAGCGAGACAGAGTCGCCTATCTGAGCAAGCATCCTGGATTCTGGGGAGGTCTCAATTCTAAAAGCCTGAGCTGTAACAACAAAAAATAGAGAAGCAAATTTACCACTGGCTTGTGTAGCATCCTGCTCCCTTTTCCCTGTTCCAGTCAAATATTCAAGCTATGACCCAGCTAATGTTTTCCTAACAGCTTCTCCCTACTCCACCATGGCCCAAGAGCACTGAAGTCCTTGCCAACGAAGGTGTCAGAGTCACCTTTCCTCATAAGAACTCTCCCTTCCTGTGTTGATGCTTATTTATCAGCGTCATTGTGTTGTTTGCAAAGTTTGACCTCATTATCAAGAACAGGATACTAAACCAACTACTGAGACAGAATTCGAATTCCTCATTTGACAGTGGGAAGAAAGGGCATTGAATACATCAATTTTCAGCTCTAACTAGGACAGTATAATGGCATCTTTCAGAGCTCAATGCCACATTAAAAAGTTGGTGACATTAAGCTTTCCTATTGCTTAAAATCCTAGCTCCTTTCTCTGCTGCCACAGTAGAACTGGCTGAAGCCAAAACCAGGGCTACCCGGAATGCTAACATTTGGAATAGATCAAGCAGAACTTACAGACTGCACACACTGTCCACAGTATCTTGCAGGCTCCAAAGATCATGGCCATCTTCCCAGGCAGTTTGAAGCTGCTTCTGTGATGAGAGAATAGTGATTCCAAACCCCTGCGTCCGCCCCACCTGAAAGGGCCTGGCAAGTCTTTAGCTCCTGAAGCCAGAACGGCCAATACAGTGAAATGGAAAGTCTGTTCCCTATAAAGGGTCGGCTGCAGAGGAGGAGGGAAATCCCTTCAAGGGGAAACCCGGGGCAGAGCGGAGCAGAGCTGAGAAAAAAAGTTTAGCTGACACGCAGCCAAGTCCCAGCGTTAACCCCTCCTCCAGCGGCTCCTAGTGCTGAAGCTACCGGCCAGAGCCTGAGAAAGTACAGCGCTTCCAGGGCTGTGAAATGCAGGCTCTGCCCAGTCTTCAGCGGCAGAGGAGTACGTCTGCACGAGAGATAAAGAGTGCTGAAGGCTGAGCAAGCTGTCGGGATCCAGCGGGCAGGCTGGGGATCGACAGCCTCCTTTCTGCACTGGATGGGTGGCCCCACCATGTAAGCTGGCTTTCTCCACTAAGAAAACACATGCGCAATCCTGAAGCAGACATTAGATTTTCTCTTACAAGAAAAAGGAAAAGATTCTTTTGATGAGTCATTTTTTAAAAAGGGACGGCACAACTTCTTAATTTCATGCTTTTATTCATAAAACTATTTTGATGAAGAAACTGTCTAAAACAAATTTCTTTAGTGCAATGTATCTGAATATCAATACCAAAATAAGGGAAATGGATGTTCTATTTAAACTAAGTCTAAAACTAAGTCTTTGCAGATTTAATTGCAAAGATATGGGACACATTTGATAAATCTTTTGTGGTAAAATTTTGGGGCTGTGTGGCTTAACAACAAACCCAGATAAACATAAAGAAAGACCTGTGCTTTGTTATAGGAGAGCGGCAATGACCGATTCTGTGCAGTCGCTTTTTCTTCCCAGTGAGGTGACTTTTTGCGGCTCACCTGCCGGGCTGTTTTAGTGTCGCACAGTACAGGGCAGCTCCTCACAAAGAGCAAAGGGGCGCCCACCTCCGTGTGCTACATGCGAGCCCTACTCCCCATCGGACTGCCAGTCCTTTGGATGCTCCCGCTCTTGCTCGTCACTGCCCTGACTTCTGTGATACCTAAGAGCGATATGTAAGAGCAACTTTCTCTCCCAAATGTCTTTCAACCGGAAAAGTGGATTCAGGCAAAATCAGCTGGCAACTCCTACCAGAGTGTCTTCCAGTTGTGGAAGATCATCAGCATCGTGTGAGTCACTACTCAGCTTCAGAATAGGTCTAAGGGTTGACAAGATCCAAAATGGGGCACTGCCCAGTCATGATATATGACGTCACTTGAGAACTGGGATAGAATTCCAACTTAGAATTTCAGGAAAGTGCTACTAGTCTTCTTTAACTCCTAGTGATCTCCACAAATTTCTGCTCAAGTCCTTTATTATCCATGAATTTGGGTGCCATCTGAGGTGCGCCTGGTCCTGGGCTGAGTTGAAGGGGCCCGGCATGTGGCCTCCTTCACTCTCACAAGGTGGAACACTGCCAGGCTGCAGTCACCCGGTAGCACACTGCATTCCCTGCCTAGCTGACCCACATGGTTTCATTTGTCATCTCAGCAGCTAGCCCAGAAGTAGCCCCTTGGGCCTCAGTGAGCACAGTGCTACAGTGTTGGGGCAACAGTGGAGGAGTCACTTGTCTGAATGAAGTGTTATTGGGTTTTGTATTTGAATTTGTGCAGATTAACATTTATATCAGCAACATGCAGCTCACAATTATTTAATTTGCTTATAACATGAGACTGGGAAAGAGCCTTAAAGATCCAAATTAGGATTTAAAAGATCCCAAAAGATTTAATGATGATGTAGATGAGGAGCTAAAATTGAATAGGAATGCACCAATTCCAGCACGCAAGTGTGCCCCACGGGGGTGCTCCTGTGGCTTTAGTTCACCGTGCAGAGAGCTGAGGGGCGTCGCCAGGAGCACCTCACCCTGATGAGCCGGAGGCACTCACTCTAACTGAACTTTCCAGTCATGTAAAGAAAGAACTCCTGCGCAGAGTGCACGCACGGTACCCCCAGAAGCAGGAGCCTAGGGATTAGGATTCGTTTTCTTGAGTAAGAGACCTGACCAAACAGGAGATTCCTGGAAAAGCATGAAGATGTTGGACAGCTCCACGGTCTTACCTAGGAGGAGCTGTTGAAGGAATGGGGTGTGTGTGGGCTCAAGAAGAGACCCCTGTGAAGCAACGTGGTAATCAAGTGATTGAGAAAGGATTCACTTCTTTCTCTGTGTTCTACTGAAAGCTAAAAGGAGGCCTCCTGGACAGGCAATATAAAAGCTTTAATGATGATGTAGATGAGGAGCTAAAATTGAATAGGAATGCACCAATTCCACGCAAGTGTGCCCCATGGGGGTGCTCCTGTGGCTTTAGTTCACCGTGCTGAGGGGCATCGCCAGGAGCACCTCCTGCTAAAATATTTGATCTAGAAGGGCCAGGAATATGTGTGTACCGTTCCTTCTGCACTTTACACATTGACCAATAGGTAGTAAGGGCTCAGCAAACCATTTCTGAATGAATAAATTGTAACCATTTGGAAGATCAACATCATTAGTTTTGAGTTGAAGTCTACTACTCCACCAGGAATTGTGATGTTACACAAGTGTACATAGTCTCTCTGAGTAGGTCTACACGTATTCAGAAACAGGTAAAGGAACCCTTTTAAAATGACGCATGATTTTGTGATCATTAAATCAAAACTGATGATGTGATATGTTCAAATAAATAAGGTATGTTATAAATGGTGTATGGTAATAAGGTACAACCAGATTAAGTTCACATAAAGAAGGTCTTTCCAGTTACTACTCTGTTCCACAGTGCCACAGATTGCTTTATGAGTTAAACGGCGCTAACCAGTGGGAGCATTCAGGCCAACACTTGATGGCCTCTCTGAACAATGTCACAGGGATGAGGTTTGCCTCACACGTGACACCCAGCCGGCTGCCCGCTAAGACACCCTCCAATGCCGGTTCTCCTACCACAGCCAGGGCCCAACTTCACCACTCCCCTCCCAAGCTCACCAGCACCTTTTGATGCTGGGTGCTTGCACTTCAAGCTACTTCACACGTGCTTCCTTCAGACTATGCGTAGCAAGGCCAGGCCTCTGAAGACTTCCAAGCATTTGATTTATGATTCACAGCAGACCCCTCTGGAGTGGCATTCTCTAGCCTTGCTTTCTGTGTGGCTTCACATAGCCCAAAACGCCACACTCAGCAGTGAGGTGGACTCGCTGTCACAGTACTGCTCGCCTGGAGAGAGGAGAAGTGACTCCTCGTCTGCAAGTCGTATCAAGTACGGCAGGGAAAGTGACAAATCGTCCTGGGAGAGTACTGCAAATCCTTCCTCATTTCAGCAAATCCTTCCTCATTTGAGAATTAGCAGCCTAGGTGGACCCAAGCAACCTATGTGGCTCTACTTGTCTCTCCGTAATGGAGTCTTTCGTAAGAGCCTCCACGAGTAGGCATCTGAGAGTGTGCGCTCAAGGCTGGATAGTTACTTGAAGAAGACAGTGAAGACCAAGGACAATTCTAGTTCTAACTTTGTCATACTTGTCATTGACTGACCCTCCCGGCTGATCCTCATAAGCCTGCTTTATCACCAACAATCACCTGTATTTCATGCAGGAAAACAAACACAAAGAGAGAGAGAGAGAGAGAGAGAGAGAGAGGATCAAGAAGTCAAAAGCTCACATTTTTCCCCTTTTAAGAAGCTGCCCAAGAAGTCCCAAGCAATAACTTCCACTAATACCTTACTGAAAAGGCATTTCAGTATTTGCATCATTGTCGCTCACAAAGAAATCAGGATTCTATTAATAAAAAATAGGTTAAAATCTGAAAGGTACGCTAGATACTGTGAAAGAGAGAATGTGTTCAGAGGGAAGGAACAATCTGGATGAGGAAATGGACAAAAGAAAGAAGAGAAAAAGATATGTATGTTTATGTTTATGTATGTTTGTGTGTAGGACAGCTCGGCTGCCTGCTGCTGGTTTCTGCCGGTCTCCTGAGAGGATCAGTGAATGCTTAACATTGTCTTCTCCTTTTTAATTTCTTATAACTTTTAAGACCAATTTTGCATGCTCATATCTGATAACCTAAACAACTAGTCTGAAGACAACACTATGTAATACACTAACCGTTGTCGGATTCCCATTATTTTGTTTAGTGAAATTCTGTATGGTTCTAATGTTTGGTTTTTTTCTTTTTACTATTTCTTATTCTCTTTTAGAACATAGGAATGGTTGGTGAGTAGCTGGCAATTAGAAGGCTGACAGATTTCCAGATTCAGTTCAGCTCAGTTCATTACTGAAAGGCCACTCTATGGACGACCTGCAACCACTCGAGCTGCGAGGACACAGGCGCAGCCATCTGCTGCACTGGGATGAGGTGGTGTCAGTAAGGAACTTTTATAAAACTCATCTCATATTTACTGACTTATCTGTGGATTAGAAAATAAAGCATATTTTAGTGAGCTGATGTGAATTAGAGATTTTCTGAAAAGCAAATGCATGGTAAGAAGCTGTTTTACCATGAATTTATTATACCTGGAATTTTGAGGCAAATGTTGCTCATCATTAATAGTAAAAATATGGTATATGATTTATCAAATTGTAATAGGACACTGAATTAAGCAAAGAGTACTAGTATAAAAATTATCTCTGCTTTTCTTTTTGTGAATTTATTTAACACAATTCAGAAGATAGTCCCAACTACCCCCCGCGTGTAAGTGCAGCGTTTCAGGTGCACCCAGGGTCCTCATGCATTCTGCGGCGACGCCTCGGGATGAGTCTCCATCCTCGCTCCTAGTGCCCCTCGGTGGCCTTTCACGAAGTCTTACCTTCAAACTGTTTTACTGCTATTTGCAGCATGGGCTTTTGCTTTTTCAAAGATTTCGCCTCTTTGTAGAAATCTTGCTCAATTTTTACAGATTACCTGTCTGGTGCTTTAGGTGACCCCAGAACTGTGAGGTCGCATGAAATTAGTAAGTGCACATGGTCTGAGCGGTGACTCAGGACACTGCTTTCCGTGGACGCCGGCTAATGCTCCACCCGGAGAGGCCCTAAGTGCCCCGAGCCTTTTGCCAGCGGGCCTCCAGGGGATCCCGGGAAAGCAGGTGAGTGTGAAACACAGGAATGCAGTGAGCTGAGCAGATCACATGGACAGCGAGCAGCAGGAACTGTGTCCTGCACCTCGTTCTTCTCACTGCTAGGTCTCAAGGTGGGGCACTACGCTGAGTTACTCAGTGTTGTTGGAGGAACACATCTTGTCCTCAGCATTAATGTCAGTTAGAGGACTCACAGCCTGTGAAATCTGTTCCAATAGGCACTAAGCGCAGGATAAATGTCCCAGAAGACTGTACTCTCTTCTCAAGTTGCTGACTAAAAGTTCTTAAATACCACTTTTGGGGCTATTTTTGAATTTTTAGTACCACAACAAATTATGTTGCGCATTGGGAATCTGTTGTGCAGATCCAGAAAGGAAAGGAATGAGCAGACCGTGGGGCCACTCTTGGCACTGAAGACTGTAAGTCCAGGGTGGATTTCCCCTGCCCCTTGCTGGAACTGAGGAGAAAAATTAACCGAGCCTCGCAGCCCGGAACAGGCCTGCTCCCAAGTTTTATAGCTGTCTCCAGCGGACCTAAATGGAATCTCCTGGAAGATGGCCCCACAAGCCCCATCCCGCCAAACTCTGACCCAAATGGACCGAAGTCCGTCACTCATTTGCACATGAACACTAAGCATTGAGGGGACGAAAACATTTATGTCCCTCCCATTCTAAAATGATCGCAAAACATCTGTTTCCACTGCGTGACAGAGTTGACGTCTCATGAGCTCGCAGTAGATGAAGAAATGAGGAAAAAGAGAAAAGGAGTGATTACAGGAGAGGGAAAGGCATTTCAAACCAAATGCTTTCTATCTATTTATAAATGACTCGTGGAATTTGGAAATATTTCACAATGTGCAGTGATCAGAGTTGGGATATAAAACAAGTAAAAAGATTTCTTTTCTGCAATGTGAGTATCACACAGACTTTTTCTCAAAAGTGTAAACCCTTTGGAAATCTCTAAAATGTGATGATTTGTGTTACAAATTAAGGTTCTGACCTTCATAAACGATGTGCAAGACGTCCCTGTGGAAATCTGGAGGTCTCATCAAAATTGTCCATCAGCATTTTGCACTTTGATGTTCTCAATGTATCCTGAAGAAGAGGGTAGCCAGAAACCCGGGTTCTATCTGTGCTCTGTAGATGAAGGGGTGACCTTCTAGAAGACTCTGCACCCCAGCATCGCTTCACCCACAAGACAGGGAGGGGCAGCCTGGGTGGTCAATGCAGCCCTTCCCTTTCATCGTTAAGAACTCAAGCCTGCTGAGTGGCTAAATCACCACAGGCAAATTGGCCAAATATCTGAGGGTCAAGCCTGATTCCAAAGAAGCTAATACAAGTCTCCCTACAAGGGACAAGTTCTTGACAGGAACCTCATGAAAATGCTAGCTCACACCTTTATCTCTTATGTTTTTGTGCTTTACACAGGTTTCTAGCTTTTAACTGTGGGCCCTAGGCACTTGAGATTGCTCTGCATGGCCAGCGTCTCTATCTGAGCCCCTGGGCACGGATGTGTTCACTTTCCCTTTTCACTAAGGTCAGTGACAAAATGAATATTTACTGGGTACCTCTGTGTCACCACTGTGCTAGCTGCTCTGGAATACAGTGGCAGCAAAGCAAGCACTCTCCCTCGTCTGTGTAGTGAACCTGAGTATAAAGAGTAAAAGGCAAACGTCCCCGTAGAGAAGACAGCAGGGTAGCGGGGACAGGGAACCAAGGCCAGCGCCAAGCAGAGGCACGGACTCTGGAGAGCAGTAAGCTGGGCTCTTTCAGGAGCTACTCCCTCAGTCTGGGTGGAAGGGCTTGAAGGAAACTACTGAACATCAAGTATGGGTGAAATAAATTACTTAGGGTCTCACACCCCTGAAGGGCTCATTGATTTTGCTTGGTGGAGTTTAGCTACAGCAGTACAGATCCAGCATAAGAATACGTTGGGTTGTGCAAAATTGAGGGGAGAGAGAGAGAGAGAGAGAGAGAGAGAGAGACAGAGACAGAGACAGAGACAGAGACAGA
>NDGM011248968.1:0-15230 GCA_002564305.1 Octomys mimax
CACAGATATACACTCCAAACTACTTGATATCTCTCCCTGCAAAATTCTCTAGGACCACATGAATGAGAATGTAAATAAAACCCAACTGACATTGTTTTCTAATTATGTGAATCAGTCCTACCCATAGAGGTAGATTGCTGACTCTTTGAAGGCAGGTACTGTATCTTAAAAGTAAGGTAAATAATTACACAGAATTTATTGAGTTAACTCAAGAAGACTTTAATTTTTTTTTTAAATTGGAAAACCCAGAGTTGTCACTTTGTGATTTTTCCTGTTCTCCAATCTAGCTTTTCCCAGAACCTGCCCAGGAAGTACAGTCTCTCCCTCCGCCAGTGTTGTTCTTATTTGATTAAAAAAAAAAATTCTGTTTTTAACCAAACACTTGAAAGCTTTTTTTCAATTACTTGGTAAGCTTCTTTAAGCTGAACTTGGCTGTAGAGCTGATCCTCCCCCACCTCCTTTTGAGTTCCTAGATGGGAGAGAAAGTGGTTTCCGGATGATAAAGCTTCTTCCCAGGTTATCTTTGAGAAAAATGTAATCCACTGAATGCTTCTGCTTCTAGACTTTTCCCCCCGCCTCTTGATTTTGATGGCTCTTATCGCCTTGTGTTATTTCACAGTTGCTTGGGCCTCTGAAGGACTTCTCCCCACAGCTCCTCTTATTTTCAAGGTGTTTTTTCCCCCCATGTCACTTCCAAAATGCCTCCCCTCTGATAATTAACCTCAGAGTTAATAAAATGCTAGCATTCAGGATGGACTTTTAAAAGGAATCTTTTTCCAGTCAGTTCCATGGCTTGGCTTCACAGAAAACCTAAGAAACCAGAAATTCACAACCTCTGATGTTAGTTCGAAAGGGCTACATCTAAACTTTTCAGATCAATGAGCAATAGATACGTTGATTAACACACAGGGCTTTAGTTCAAGACTCATCTTGTACTGTCTTTTTTAATTTCCTTTTTACTCTCATGAATGGAACTAAAATTTACCAAATGGTTAATATTAGCTTTATAGTGGGAGTGTGAAATTCCTTTTAAAATGTATTTAGATTTTCCTCTCCTAAATTAAAATTCTTTGTTTATAAAGTACATCTTCTCTTAAGTGTACTTAAGTTTAGTTATGAAGACCTCCCCATGTCCAATAGCAAAAAATAAATAAATAATAGGAAAATACCACAAGTTATCATCTAGGTGTGAAAATTACGTATTATTTTTGATCATGACCCATAACCAGCTCAAGCTTCCTTCCTGTAATGTTGATGATCTTGTCACAGTGAGCATCAGAAGCCTCATGGTTGTTTCAGACCCTCTTCCATGGGAGACATCATTGTTCTAGGTTACTGGTGGCATAAAACAAGCAATAGCTATAATCACATGCAGTCTCTATAACTACAAGCTGTTGGAAAGCTCTCAGATACATAAATTACTGATTTAGGAAGCTGTAAAAGTAAGAAATTGGATGATCTTTGTGTCAGCTTTCTGTCACTATGAGAAATATCTGAGATAATCAACTTATAAAGAGAAGACATTTGTTTTGCCTCAGGTGTGGAGGCCCTAGCCTAGGACAGAATGGCTTCATAGCCTTTGAGCCCAGGGTAAGACAGTGTGTCATGGTAGGTGCATGTGGTGTTGAAACTATGCATCTTATAACTGAGGAGGAAGAAAAGAAGTGGCCAGCTCCCACAGGCTTTTGGAGGGGCATTCTCAGTGGCCAGAAGACTTTCTATCAGGGCCTACTTCCTCTGAATAGTTATGGGCCGGAGACTACACCTTTAGCATGTGGATCTTTAGGGAACTCATCATATCCAAGCCATAGAATTTTAAAATTTCAAATCAAAAGAAAATTTGGGCTTATTTCAAGCCAAATTTGCTGGATAAATCCTGGGGTTGACACACTTTTCCTTTGAAAACTAGATAGTAAATTAACATTTGTGCTTTTGTTTTTCTCTAAAGTGACAGCAACCTTCTCTTACCTAGGGCTTTGCTTTTTGTCTTAGCTGCCCATGGTCATGGGAGGTCTGAAAAATACTTAGGGGAAGCTTTTAGAAATAAATCCTTTAAGTCTTATTGTGCAGCATTTTGAGCAGTGTGAGGATATCTCACGCTACCCAGCTCACCGAGTCCAGCATGTGAGTCGCCTTTTGGTTCAGGGTATCCAGGCTGTATATGCTACCCTCCTTTAGTAGATGTCTTGGTTATCAGTTCAACTGTTACGATCATACCACCCATGTTCAAGTAACCCTTATTTGCTTACTACTGGCCTGAAAGTACAAGAGCAGGGCTGCAAAAGAGGCACGGGAACATGCAACATGGACGGGCAGACTACTTCTATACTGTGTACAATGCAGAGGACATACAGGAAAAACCATAATGCAGTATATAGGGCTCACTGTCAGCTGTGATTTCAGACACCCATTGGGGTTCTTGGAAGATTTTCCCCAAGGATTAGCAAGGGCTACTATAACAGCATCCCAGAATTGGCAGACCATTTTTCTAGAAAGTTTAGGAATAATTTTTTTTTGCAACACAGAAAAATTGTTCAGTTGAGAATTTATAAAGAATGGATACTGAGACTGCTTTCAAATAAAGTGTATGTTTATATTGATGACTATCCCTTTCTTGCCTTGCAAAAGTAGACTTAGGAATTCTGTTAAACAACTTCTTGTGCAAAGGCTGCCAATTTTCATTGTTAGTGTAACCAGTGTGTGGGCCCATGGGACCCTGAGAATCTGGTCTCCCCTCATCCCTCAGCTTCTGTTTCTTACCAGCAAGTCTCCGAGCCCAGTGCAGTAAACAAATAATGAAACAAAGCTTGCCTACTATCGAAACAGCAGAGCATGCACAGCAAATTAATTTAAATAAAGCATGTCAAATATTTGCTTCAGTTTAAATTCAGAATATGCCATTTCATTAAATTGTGTTTTCATTTGTGTCAGGCAACTGTCATGCCAAAGCAATTTTTTTTTATTCTTTTAGGAGTTAGAAATGTAGGCAAATACATTTTTAGAATAAAACATTGTCACGATAAAGATATTTGAGGCCTGTGCTATTGATTTTACACTGGAATGATAGATTGTGAAGTCTAACATTATATTTTACTGCAATTAAAATAAACATTCAAAAAAGGCTCAGTGCATCCCTTCCCAGGTTGTGCTTCTGAACAGGAGCATTCCTGGATCCAGTGTCTCAAGTACATCTAATAGTGAGAGGCAAGGAGGATGAGGAGGCTCCGATGAGGGACACAAGGAGGCCTGAGGACAACTTAAATTTACGAGCTGTGAGATCACCCATGCTCTCCCCCTAGACCTGATCTCACTCACCTAAATCTCTGGGAATTCCCTTTTCAGAGTCCCTGATCCATAGACTCTCCCCTCACAAAGGCATGGCAATTATTTCTTGGCATTAGCCCCTGATATGTGTTGACATGGCTGCTCACTTATTAAGTAAATGAACACACATGCATAGCCATTGCCAGGCACCAGCAGGCACCTCAACTTTGGGATGAATGAGGAAGCAACAAATGTTGACCTCTTCCAAGTAGGAAGTAGACTGGCAGTCCACAGAGGCTGAGAAGGCTAGGAGGCAGGGGGATGGGTAACAGGTGTCACTATAGAGATAGAAGAAACAAGGTCCAGAGTTCCACAGCACAGCATCATGACTGGCTCCTAATGATTCAGCATGTATTTTACAAAGAAGTAGTACAGAAGAGTTTGGAGGCTCCCAACACACACACAAAAATAAATGTTTAAGGAGGAGATATCAAGTATCTTGAATTGATCATTACATTTTAGATATGTGTACAGAATTATCACAGTGTACCCCATAAATATTTATAATTATTGCATATTAATTAAAGCGAATATGGAAGGATGAGTCTTATGAGTTAAATTCTTAAATTTGGTGGGAAGAGTGGAACTGAGTTGGCCAGTCAGCCGCTCTGTTCTGGAGGTGTAGAATGGAGATTAAAGGAGTACTGCCAATTTGTCCGCAGCATCCAGAGACATGGCAAAGTTAGAAGTTACACAGAGTTCATTTTCTGGCCCCCAGTGCGTGACAACACAGAATGGTTTGGTCGCTAAGAGAAGCCAGACTAGCAAGAGGAAGAGAGCACACTGCAGGCTACCGGAAGCGTTCCAGTCGCCCGCGCCAGTGTCTTCTCTACACACGCCCTTGCCTTGTGTTGTGTAAGAAACCCACAGATCCTGCAAGGAATCCCCTCTTATAGGCAAGCTGGTTTCTGATACTTGTAATTGCAAGAGACTTGGCTAATAGTCACTGTGTCTCATTTAGTGAGGTCCTGCTAAATGACCAGAGGGACCACGAAATTGGCTTTTAACTCACTTGAAGGCTAGAGCATTGTATTCATCATGACAATGTGTTATTCTTTAGATATATATTCCTACATTTTCTACCTTCCAAACTAATAAGGACCTATCTTATACCAACCAAAGCTGAATCTCTAAGGGTGGAGTCAAGGAAGCCATAGTCTGTCACAAGTTTTTAGGCAGTTGCAATGGGTTACCAGATTGTAGACATGTGGGAGCACACAATAACCCTTGTCATTGCACTCCGATTGTTACCACATGCACAGTACCACTTTCCTCACTGCTTCTTGGAAGTGTTATGTATTTCCACTCTTGATGCTTTCTTCTATGGGGAAGAAGCTCTGATAGCTGTGGTTCTCCTGTCTCCCATCTATCCCTTTAATCACTGACCTATCTGGTCGTAGAGTTGGGAAGGATAGACCAGTCACATGTAACCTGGCCTCTTCCTCTTCCTTCCTTTGGGACCTAGCAGGCTTGTGAAGCACATTACTCTCGAATGCTAGAGAGTCTTACACACAGGCTCTGTCCTTCCAGTGGGGCTGTGGTGGGAAAGGGCTTCCCAGCCTCGTTCAGCTTTGCATGGTAGGAAGGAGTCCTCCTCATCAAAAGCTTCCATGTGACAGCTGCAAGCAAAGGTCACCTTGCTAAATAGTCTACCAAATTGGAATCTTGGTCTCTATCTGGACCACTTTGTGGTCATACATCTCCATTTGTTCTGAAATCAGACAGCAAAGAAGGGGTCTGTCTATTGGCCCCTACAAGGTCATTCCATTATGACACATGTCCAGATAAAATCTTTATTCAGTCACAGAGTCTAAATTCTTCCCTCAGTTCTTTCAGAGACTCTCTGGAGCACGTCTTCTCTAACTTCCTGGGCATATTCCTAATCCCCTGGGAATCTGTAAATATGTACATTCTGAATCTAAAGGCTTACAGTGACATTTGAGGGTCTACATTTCTAAAATGCTTCCAGTTGATTCTGATATTGCTAGTAGGAAGTCTACACTAGAACCACTAGAATTATATAAAAGACACCTCTACAAAATTATGGCCCTCCAAAGATGCCCAGACCTTAATACCTTGAGTCTGCCAGTATACTACCTTCTGTAGAAAGGGAGAATTTAAATTGCTAATTAGCTGTCCTGATAATAGGAGGATTACCTTGGGTTACCAGAGTAATCCTGGTATAGTTACAGGTTGCTTTGGTGTAGAAGGAGGCAGAAAAGAAGGTCAGAAAGATACCCCATGAGAAGGACATTAATTACTGTTGACTTTGAACTTGGAGGAAAAGGTGTGAGCCAAGGAATGTGAATGCAGAAGCTGACAAATACAGGAAACAGTCTTCCTAAAGCCTCTGGAATGAAGCCTGGAAAACACCTTGGTTTAGACCCATACCCATCTTCCAACCTACAGAACTTCAAGATAATAAACGTGTATTGTTTTATCCCACCAATCCTATAGTCATTTGTTATAGCATCAGTAGAAAATTAATATATAGATACTTTCTTGACAGAATTTATCATCTTTGTGTCTGGAATATTTCAACCAAGGGGCCAGCCTAAGAGGTTTAGGGATAAAGGGATGGTTGGTAGAGATATACAGGATTCCTTGATGAGAAATTCTAAAGTTTTAAATGCCAAAACTACCAGACTGAGTGAATAGGACCAACGAATGCCTGAACAGCCTTGATTTTAAGTTAAGTGAGCATGACGAGCACATTGTTAAAAACTCAAACCTGATTAAATCTCTGATGAAGCACAGCATGACCAATGCCAACTGACCACAGTCTGTGGAGCCAAATCTAGTGTACAAAGTGGAGGCACTTTCCTGAGGCACTTTCCTGTGGAGCTCAGACCCAAGGTAGGCAGCTTGGGTCACCAAGCATGTTGTGCTAGGAGTACCTTCCTACCACATAAAAGCACCCTACCGCTCCTGCAAAGGCTAGTTTTTTTTTGCTGTCTATCCACTAAACAGAGAGAGAGTGAAGTTGTGAGGGTGCATCACTAGCTGTTGGGAAGCCCACTCACTCAGTGAAGCCAACGCTTCACTGATTGAATTTCAGATTATGAAAAGGAGCTTCAATTGCTTCTGCCCAGAGTTGGATAATGGAAGTGTGGCTGCCTCAATTAACATAAATCATGCCATTGGGCTCACGCATTTATTCAGGCATGAGTTCATTTATTCCATCATTGGCTCATTCATTCATCAAATATGCATTATGCATCTACCATATGCTCAGCATTGAAAGTACATGGCTAAGTGCTATGTAGTCCTACTCTCAAGGAGACGTCATTCTGGCTGGAGAGAGACTTGTTCCAGGTGTTAGAGTATGGCATGCTTTGTTCAGTAATTGACCTCTGTTCCCAAGTGCTAAGGAGGCAAAGAGAAATGGTGCCTGGTAACGGTCAGGAGTCTGAGGGTCCAAGGAGGCCACGGTGCTTGTGATGAACTTACAGACGAGTGTCAAGCTGGTTGGAGTGGGAATTCTAGTAGGAGGATGAGCAAGGTGCTAGGAAAGGGTACAGAATATTCAGACTGACTGTGGCTGACAGGGTACATTCCTTCAAGGAGCTAATGAGAGAAGAGGTTAGAAAAGCAGGTAGAGACATGGTCGCAAGCTGTTGCTAAGACAGCAAGGACAGTGGAGATAGTTGTAGAGTTTTAAGCAGGGCTGCAGTGTAGTCAGATCTGCATTTTAGGGTAATTGCCCTGTTGGCTGTGAGGAAAGTTACATGAGGGAAGAGAGGATGCACACAGTAAGCCTAATGGGGAGGAAAATAATTTCAGCATCATGGGGCTACAGACACAGGTGGTTTTTATAAGGCAAGGCTTAACTTAGGGATAAATTAAAATGTAGTCTAAACTGGAATGAGGACTTCAAAGTTGATTAGGCTTAACTGAAAAATATAGGGCTGGTGAGATAGTTCAGAAGTCTAGGCAAGCTTAGGCAGGTGCAGAGGACCACTGTATGAGCCCCCAGCACCACATGCTATGCTGGCCCCACCCTCAGGGCAGTCTGAACCAGCCAAAAAAAAAAAAGGAAAATACGTTAGGAAATAATATAAAGAGGTGAAGGTAGATGAGTGGTAGTGGTGGTCACAACACGTTCTTCTGGCTCCAAAACAGTTTGTAGGCTGAGAGTACATGGACTCTAGGACTGTAGTTAACATGCAATTTTATATTGTTGTCATCTGTTGTGATTATAGGCTTGGCTCCTGTGTTTTTACTCAGAACCATTTATTCACAAAATCTGTTATTCAGAATTTGAGTTCATTCCTCATTAATTCAGTGGCAGCTTTCTGTAGCCCAGTGATTGAATTACCTAATAACACCTGCCTGAAATGATTAACATAACAGGAAGCCATGGGGTTGTGTTTGATATAAATGATTCGTTTTCTGAAGTTGTAATTTTATTAAAGGGGGACCCAGTGAACCACCCTCACAAACGAAGGGGAGGTCCTGGCTTCCATGGGGTACCTGGAAGGTTAATGGATGATTAGTAGCTAACAAATGACAACATAGCTCAGGAGAAAGGTGGCATTTCTCAAGAGGTGGGTCAGCATTCTTGAGAAAAATGAGTAGTAGCTTGGAAAAGACTGTGTTCCTCTTTGAAAAGACTGTGTGGTCTTGAGTGGTGACCAGGGAGAGAGGGAGAAGTGACTGTGTTCACGAATTCACTGCAGAACACCATGGACATCATTGCTTATTTTATTCCCGAGAGGATGAAGTAGAACTTGAACTTCACCACTCCCTTGGGGAATATGAGATCAATTTTTGGATTTTTGTCTCTTTGAGGCAGAGCTAGGCCAACTAAGTGCCAGCAGGACCTCAACTTTTCTTTTGACATGAATGTGATGATATACTAGCATCTTTTGGATCTCTGTAAGCATTTTTGATGGTTCAAGAGTTGATGATAGAGGAGAAAGAAAGACCAGAACATAGGCTGTTGAAAAATATTTGATCCTTTTGTTCAGCATGTGAAAATAATACATCTTACTTATAATGCGTTGGTTAATGATTCTATACATCTTAATTAAGGTATGCACAATTTATGTCATAAATTTGTACTTTCCAAAACATAAGTTGAACATTTCCATGATGTTGAGATCCCTGAATCTTGAGGAGTCCTGAAGGATACATGGGAAGACAGGGAGGGAGAGACCTGAAAGCGCAGTAGGGGGTGCCAGCCCTTTACCTCCGTTGCTGTCCCTGGAGTTACTCAGTGTCTGTCTCCCTCCTTCCCACATGCCCTCCTCTCCTCTCCTTACCTATAGTGCAGTTCCTATACTCTTTCTTCCTTCTGTTATAGAAAAAGCTAGTGCTGCATTTGCCACTTGGAGTTTCTGGAGTCCCTTGCTGGAAGACTGTGGAAGTCTTTTGTGTGATTCTTCACAGGGGATAGAACAGCCATGCGCAAGTGGAGGGTTAGGCAAGTAGAGGATCACTGAATCCAATTGTTAGCAGAGACTACTCCCAAGCTCGAGTTGGCCTCTTCCCATGAAACGTGCTTTTCCTACCTTTCTTCCCTAATCTTCACTTTATAAGGAGTGTATAGCAATACCTCAATCGTTGAACTCAGCTTGTTCCAAATTTGTGTTTGACCACCAAAAAATTTGTGAGCTGGCCATATTTTCTCATAAGAAATAATGGAAAATCAAATAATTGATTCTGAGGCCTCAAAATTATACTTATAAATTTATTTTTCCAGGATTTTAAAAGATTTTGCAATGATTTCTTTCTTTATCATGGTTCTCACTTTTTTCTTCTTACCTTTACTGGTGGCATCACTAACTTAGAGCCATGGCTGCAATATTTTTCTTTAAGAGAGTACAAATTAGAAGTAACAAAAAAAATTACAAGTGATAATGTAACTTCACTTAACAAAGTAATATGAATTTCACAGTACTTGTAATACACCCAGTTGTCCTTCAACCAACCATTCACATTACCAGATATATGCATGTAAAGTTCAAAGAAGAAAGAAAAAAGAAAGAATATGTAAGAAATTTGCAAGAGAAAAGGTACAAATTTTATGCAAATAAAGTACAGAAAAGCACAGCAATGACTGCTTGCAGGTGCTAACACCAGCACTCTAGTTGTCAGGCCAAGAGTGATACTTAAACTAAAATTCACCTTGGCATCTGCAGCAAGGTGAGGCACATAATTCACTCTTGGCCTGTACAAGTATTTTCAAATCAGATTTTCAGTTTGGCCATCAAGCCAGGTTATAAACATCAAGCAAATTTTGTTTGAATTTTGCTGTACCAGGAGTAGAAAGTTTGAGTCTGGAGCCATTTGACAATTGAGATATCACCATAGATTGACAGTTAGTGGACAAATGGAAAATTTTCATGGGAAATTTAAAAAGTACAGACGCACAGGATCTGCCTTCAATCAATAGAATCACACCCTCCATGAGATGTGACCTAGGACTCTGAATTTTTGTAAAAGCTTCTCTGGTGGTCGTGACACAGTTGAGCAGAGTTGGCATCTATGTTCCAAAGACCAGGAACATCTGTGTCTCACTTTTACTTCCTTGTCCAGATGCATCTTCTTGGCTATCTGTGATCCACAGTAAAGTTGTCCCTGACTCCCTCTTGGATGCTAAAGAGGGCTCAGGGGTCATCTCTCTGTTTATAGGTGGTCTGTCACTGTTCATAATTGCAGGCTGCTTGCTCACTGCAGAAGCATCAGCAGCACGGGGGACTCTTGGGCCCGCCAGTTCCTTGGATCCCTCTGAAATCCCAGCTCCAGAGCTACAAAAGACACCCTTCCCCACTAAAGGGCTCAAGAGTAAGCCCTGGAGAATCACCTTGTACTTCCTTGCTTAGAAGGAATGTCAGTTGTACATATGTGTGTGGATAGATGATGACAGATAGATGGATGGGTGGATGGATGGATGGATGAATGGATAGTTATTCCTGCCATTCACTTACTCTTTTCTACAAACTCAAAAATTTCCCACATGTTCCATTTGTACATTTATAGAAGTACTATAAATGAGCTAGTGTATTTTTTGCAGCTAATTTAAGGATAAAACTTAGACTATAAGCTCAGAATGGTTTTTTAGGGTGTGTGTGTGTGTGTGTGTGTGTGTGTGTGTGTGTACGTACTAGGAAGTGAACTCAGGACCTTGCACTTGCCAGGCAGGTGCCTGGGACACTGAGCTATATCCCCAGCCCTGTAGGCTCAGACTGTGGCTTCAGTTAGGTCTGTTCTTCCTGGTCTAGCTTCATGCCCAATAAATGTCTTGTATGAGCAAGAATAGCTGCATGAAGACAAATAATCTACATGGCTGTCTAGTGAACATTTCTCAGTTCCTGAGTCACAAAACTTACAAATATGTCTGTATGGGTCTACCTACCCTCGACCCCTAGTCCTCCTCTGGTCTCCCCCAGTAGAATTCTAAATACCATCACAAAGCTCTGGATTTTCACAGCAGTCATCATCTTTTCCATTAATATCATTTCCTTATTCTGGGGTCCATTAGAACTCCCGCTGTAATGAACTTTAGGTGTAGCCACTCACTATTTTCCTGGCTACCCACAAGTCCAGCTGTTGTGATGAATGCTGTGCATGTCACTCTCACCTGCATTACACACACTCTCTTGCTTCCATTAAAACAATCTCTCTCCCATCCCCCACACACCCGGCACTCGCCGCCTCATTATAACTCCATTACCTTCTGGCATCATCTACATTATAACTCCATTACCTCTCACATACCCACCATTACCTCCACATCACCCCCTCTCCGTTTCAGTTGCCCTCACCTTCTCCTTTACAGCCACCAGCTTTTCAATTACAGGTACATTACCTTTATTATCACTTCAGTTACAATCATAATTGCTCCTATAACAATTTTGATGTCTTTATCCACCTCTCTACAATACAGAACCCTGACCACCTTTGATAAAGCTACAGGCATCCCCATTATACACTAGACAGTATTCCAACATTTCCATTAATGTTAGAAGTCCCTTCTTTTCCTTCATCAAATCACCCATGATCATGTTAACTACAAAAGATTTGCCACTTTTCCCAGTAATTTCGCCATTGTTACCCTTACTTACAACTCACTCCTGCAACCCATCCTCATTGCTCTTTCTAAAACAGCCAAACAGTAATGATCCTCATCTTAAAGACCTCTCATCCGCCCAATCCTGTGTTACAGTTGCCTGAGCCCAAAAATTCTAACTACCGAAGTCTTTTTCGAAGCAGTTCAAAGACATATTAATATAACTGGCCATGCACACTGGCATTTCTGGTATTTCAGTGTGGTTTTTAGGGAAGGAGAAGTTGTTTATGAGTGCTCCGTTTCAGCCATTAAATGTTAATCTGGTGGACTAGATCTCTTTTCTGTCCACAAGTATTTAGCCTTTGAACCAAGTTAGCATTCAGACAACATAGTTGATTGAAATGCTAAATGTATCACCACTCTTCCTTTATCTTTACACTCATAGTCTATTGCTGTTGCACTGATTGCTATCAAAATCTCATCAATACACTCTATCATTTTAGTACCAGTAGCTCCTTCTCTTCTTGCAAGGGAGAGATATCTACTCTTTCACCCCTGGACCATTAGCTCAGTGATCGTCATGCTTCAATTGTAGTGGCTCTATTCCATTTCATGACTGCTCCTTGATTAAAAGAGATAGGCTTCTCCACCATGCACCCTGAGCCCTACCCAGAACAGCCTTTGGCTCCAAGGAATCAGGGCATCTTTGCCACCAGATCTGCTGCGCCTCTTTCCTAGAAGCACTCATCATTGTGCGAGTGATATTTCCAGTCTACCCTGTGTGAGATGGAATCCAACTGAAAACAGAGCAATTCTTTGCTTATTTCAGTCTGGCTATGTGATTTTACACAAACCATTCAACCTAGTGATTATGTGAAGTAGTTCTGAGTTCAAAACCGTTCAAAACCAAGCTCTGCCACTTTATAATTTGTTGGACCTCAGAGAAATTACTTAACTCTCTTGTACCTCAGTTTTGTTTTCTAGAAAGTGGAGATAATAACAGTTCCTACTATTACAGGTGGTTTAGAAGAGTAAGGAATATATATATATATATATATATATATATATAATACATTAATACAAACAATGCTTAGCATATAGGGAACACTGTGAATCTTAACTTCTTGGGGCCAATTTTGCCCTGGACCAGAATAATTTCTAGGGCCGAGAAGATGACTCAGTGGAATAAGCGCTTCTCTGACAAGCACAAGGGCCTGAGTTCAATCCCCGGTTCCACCAAAAAAAAAAAAGAAAAAACAAAGAATAATTTCTAAAGTCTTAGATCGAACACTTGATGAGTCTGTGATTCTGGTATTGGATTATCAGAGTTCTTACAGAGTTCTCATCATTAACGTCTTAAATCATTTCCTGGCTTTGTTGTCCTCTGTGGACTCAGCAGGGAAATGCGGCGGCACTCTCCCAGCCTGGAGCCACAGCTGTTCTGCAGTGGGGTGATCTCTAGGCACTTTCTCCCCTGCACTTAACGAAAAACTTTCTGAAGTTTTGCCATAGCTGGACTTGACTCTTTTCCATACATGTGTATTCAGCCTGGCAAAGCCTCACAAATGGCTTTACCTTTCTCCAATATTCTTCCTGTTTTGTTCTTTTAAACAATGCCGGTGCCTTCTCAGGTGGCCGTTGAATATGTCCAATGTGAATGTCAGAGCTATAAAATGAGACGGGGCTGTTCCCAGCCATACTACAAAGGAGGCAAAGTTATACTATAGCTTTGCTCCACAATGGCTTTCTGCTCCTCTCTCTTTTCCTCTCTTTCAAATTAATTTCTATGTCTCCTTCCATTCCTTCACAGAGACCATTCCCTACTTATGCTGGCTGCTCTCAATTCTGCCCTTCTATACTATTGTTGCTTCTCTCCCTATCATTATTTCTCTGCCTTTTCTCTGCACTTTCTCTCTCTGGTCGAACTTGGAAGAAAAGGCTGTTGTAATAATTAGCATTCTAGTGTGGATAAGTATGTGTTTAAGGAGACACCTGTATTGCAGAATTCTGGCAGAAGCAACATGTTGACAAGAATGTACCTCAAGTGATAGAATTTCAGACAACTTGGCAGAACCACCACATTTATTTGTTTCTTTTCCTTAAAATTTAGGTTGGGGCGAATTTTTAGGGGAGAGAGAGTTCACTGTTGCCAATCAAGATATATTTTGTTAGCTATATTCTGCTTTTTGTAGAACATCTTTGAAAAACACTGAATATAATTTCCCTGGTTTACGGTCTCTAGGACCTGCAGAGGGTCAGGGACCTTCAGCTAATGAAGCCAGTTCACTGGTTCTGGCTTCTTTAACACAACTCTTAGTTACACAAAAGCTCAGTTGTCAAAAATCAGCCTGAGGGGCTGGGGATATAGCTCAGCAGCAAAAATGCTTGCCTGGCAAGTACAAGGTCCTGAGTTCAATCCCTAGTACAAAAAAAAAAGTCACTATAAAAATCAGCCTGATTACAATAAGTAAAATAAGTCAGGCACAAAAAGTCAAAGACCACTCATTCTTACTTTTGTAGAGAAGCTAAGACATTGATCTCACTGAAGTAGAGAGTAGAAGAGTGGCCCCCAGAGCCTGAGAGGGAGGGTGGCAAGCCAGAGATGGAGAGAAGAAGGCAACTGGGTATGAGGGTGCATTCAGGAAGGAGAACCAACTGCTAACGGTCTGTGGCACAGTAGGGTAATGATGGTTGAAAATGATTAATTGAGTATTTCAAAATAGATAGCAGAGAGGATTTTGAATGCTCCCAACAACAAAATGATAAATGTATGAGATGAGAGATTCACCAATTACCTCCTGATCATTGCATGCTGTGTGCTCTGAAATGTCACTCTCGATCCCATAAATGTGCGCAGTTGCTACATGTCAATTAGAAATAAAAGCCTTGTTAAAAGCAGAACAACCTAAATGGTACAGACTTTTCTATGTAAACTGCAGTCCTCTCAAGCAAATATGGGAAAGAGTGCTTCGCTGTGTTACTACGGGGACAACAGAAACAAAGGGTTGGAGCCCAACGGCAGAGATGATTGGGACCCCGTAACTATTTCCTGCCTAGTAAGTGTTGGACTGTGCCCAGGGAAGCCCTGGGTAGCACAGGTGCTCCTGGAAGGGGAGAGGCAGCGGCAGCACCTGCTCCCCACCACATTCTTGGCCACCTTTCCTCCATTCTTGTCCCTTCTGTTTCTTCCTGCCCTCTTGGTCTCCCTTTGTTCCATAGGTCAGACTCCCTGCTTGCTGGGTCTCTCTGCATGCACATTGCCTCTGTTTGCCAGGCCTCATTCAGTGCCATGGTCTCTCCCATGAGATTCTCTTTCATGCTGTTCCCTGAGTCCTATGACACTGGCCCTATTTGTGTTTTAGTGCAATAAAGCAGTCAGAGCCTAAGTGCTTGATTATTATATTATCATGTACCACTATTTTGTTTGTTTTCTGGGGTAAGAATTGCTCTCTTGATTAAATCCTAAGCTCCTTGAAAGCAGGAGGCAGGCTGTGTACCTCTTTCATGTGGCCTGAGGTGCAGAACTTTATCTTTCATGTAAAAAATCTCTCCATGAAGACTTCATAACTGTACCTCCTACCCTTTCTTTCATTTTACTCTTACCGTTCTTGCTTTTCCTTTTATCTACCTACTCCACTTCCTCGGTTCTCCCCACAGCCTAAGTGCCTCAGGCCAGTGGTGCTCACAGCTGTTGCTTAAGCATGCTTGGCACAGTCCAGGCTTAGGGGATTTCTGGCTCCCGATTACTCCAAGCTAGAGATTGTGTTTGAGTGACAGTGGGAACACTGCATTAGACAGAGCTGACTCTAGGCCAGTCAGTCATTGATTTAGGGAGAGAGGGAGAGAGAGAGAGAGAGAGAGAGAGAGAGAGAGAGAGAGAGAGAGAGAGAGA
>NDGM011248974.1:0-27764 GCA_002564305.1 Octomys mimax
GTGTGTGTGTGTGTGTGTGTGTGTGTGTGTATTCTAACCAACAGACTCTAAGTTATGAAATAATTCAAGAAAGTCACCCAGTTCATTCTAATAATAATGGTTGAGGACCAAAATAAAGAGGAATTACAGTTTATGTAAATAGAGTATAGGCATTTAGTTACCGTATAGGAATTTCCTAAAAACAAAGACTGCTGCCCATTAGATGCATGAAGTGTCCACACATCTGTCTTGGAGTTGAACCACAAGCCCTGGGGTCCATAAACAGCAAGTTCCACACTTGAACCACACAGGAAATTCTCTTAGATTTGGTATTCTTTTTCCAGACCTCCAGTTACCAGAGCTGGAGACCATTCCAACCAAGGACAATGTGTTTAACCCTTGTAATATTGGATCTGGGATTTGATAGTACCCTGATTCTAGAATCCTAGAATGTCCTCTCTGCAGGTGTGTGTGTGTGTGTGTGTGTCCCTGCTCAGATGCGATATTCTTTGGTTTTTATTATAATGAAATACTTGAGGTAAGCAGCTTCATTAGGAAAAGAGGTTTATTTGGCTCACAGTTTCGGGCATGGAACTCCAGACAATGTTGCATAGTTCTGGCGAGGGTCCCATGGCCACATCACATCGTGGTGAAGGTATATATGTGTCTACCTATTTCCCACGTTCCCTTCCTCTGCTGATAAAGCCACCAGGACTCAATCATGGAGACTCTACCCTAGTGACCAAATCTGCTATAATTACTTTTCAGAGTCCCATTTTTGAAACATCGGTTTCCCTCCTGTGAATACTATTAATTATATGACTTGGGGGGATTAAACTTTTTCTTAAGTTGGGGGAGCACTTCATATGCAAACCATAGCAGATACGAATAAGACCCTCCCTCCTTTGTTTGTTTCCTCCTTACTTTCTTTTTTGCATGGGTGCACATTTCCCTGTCTTATCTGTGCATTTTCTGTAGTGTTTCTTTCTTTTTTCTTTTTATTAATGTATTTAGTACAGGGTTTATAGGGTTTCACTACACAGATCGGACTTGTAGTGATCCTCTTGTTTTCAGCCTCCCAAGCACTGGGATTACAGGCATACATCACCACGCCCAATCTCAATTGTTGTCTCAGCGCACCCCGTGGGTGAAGCTGGCACAGCAGGCCAGGGATTGAACACCAGTCCCTGCGTCTAAGCAGGCTCTTTAATCTGCTGAGCTATCTGGCCCGCCTCTGTAGTATTTCTTTCAAAGGAACTTGGAAAATTTCCCTTCTGACAAGTCCTTTGCTTCCAACGATAAGACTCACTTGCTCTTGAATTTACAATTTTCTTCTTATAATTTCTTCTCACTCCTATCTCTGTGATAGGTGTAAACTTAAACCTTGGTTTCTGTTTTTATCAGAGCAGTGAAATCATGATGCCTTCCTGAGATTCTGAACCTCTCTGACCATGAGCAAACCCTCCTGTAGTGGATAAAAGACCAGCAAAGATAGCCAAGGGAAGATCTGCTATTATACTAGCAGGTCAGGCAAAGCTGAGGTTGAGAAAGGCTCAGTGTGAGTATGTCCTGCATGGGAGCTCCCCAGCCCAGATGAGGCAGGAGTGACAGTGACCCTGGACACCCTCTCCCATGGTCTTGTGCAGTTGATAGTATCTGTCATGAACAGTAAGGTCCTAGGTTCAGATGGCTTAGTGGACACCCTGGTATCCACTCATTCTTGAATAAGCTGTCATCTTGGTGCTGACATGGTTGTGTGGCTGGAAGCCTGAAACACAGTAACATCATTTTGGGTCCAATTAAATAACAGAGAGCTCACTTTGACTTTAAATATCCAGATGACAAAATTTAGACCAAGTGTTGCCTTTTTTTTTACCTTTAGTCTGGTTTGTCAGTGCAGTCACTATTTTTTTCCCCCTACGGAGAGTCCTAAAATTCATAAACTTTTAACCAGTTTATAGTGTGGTATTGTAACCACACTATATTAATATTGTGTTCATATGCAACGTGGAGACCATTATGAAAGCCACAGGTATTTTGGAAGCAAATGTTTGAAGGGTCGAAAGACAGCCTTAAAGGAAACTTTTTTAAAAGTTGAATGTTTAGCACTATATACTGGTCAAATATTCCTAAGAAAGTGTGCTTATAAAAATAAGTTTTATGGAATCAAGCACAAATTAAAAACATATTCTTAGGAATAAATTGTTCTCCTTGAGGAATGGAATTCTTACTTTGGTATGAAGGTAAAAGACGAAGCAAAGAGCAGCAACAGAAGGAAATGGCTTCCACTCAGGAGAAGTCCCTTTTCCCCAAGAGTGATTTGATCAAGTGAAGGAAGGTGCTTCCTCGAGGGCAGCTAGCTGCTCAGTTCTCTTTTGGAAGAAGCACAGATCATTCTGGGCTCATACACACGTGTGAATGTGCTCCTGCACACACACATCCTATTTTGTTTTTTCAGATTGCCAAGATTCAACTTGTATTTCTCTGTGAAATGCCTTCCTTCTCCATTCCTCCAAGGGAAACTCTACAGGCCAACCTTGTTTCCTTCTTTGGGCTCTTCAAACACTTTAGTCATGGTAGGGGGAAAAATTTCTATTACATTAATGAGATTTCCACAAGCAGATTACAGAGGAAATATGCCCTTCAGTCTTCTCTTACTTAACAGCGTTGCACTGGGAAGCAATCTCTGTAGAAGCCATCCACAAGAACTATAGCCAGGGGGCAAAATTCCAGTGAGATAGAGTGTAGTTTAATCACACAAAAAAACTTGGTTTTTTCTCTTCTGCCCTTCATCTGACGCTTTATTGAATTATTCCAAGAGAAACCCATTGTAAAACATCAGATTATTTGCTTTCTGCAGCCAGTGGGACATAGCATGGTAAGTTAGGATTACCTTTTCACTGCTGGGGCCTTTACTGCTAAATCATGTCAACAGTGTCCTCAGTGGAAATAAGTTTTAGAATTCTTTTCTTTTATAGTGAATAGGAGCCAACTAAGATAACTGAATTATGTCATCACTCGCTGGAAAATTCATTTTACAATTGCAATAGCGAAGGACGTTCTCCTGAGTGGAAACCAAGGGGATCTGTGACTCCAGGTTGATGAGATTGCAGGGCATAGAATGATCACAGGAAATTGCTCGCCTTTCCTGTGGCTTCTGGTTCTCCAAGCACAAATCTAAGATGTGCAGCAGATTGCAAGTGTACTGTGGCCTCAGACCACATTGACTCCAAACTTGATATTTCTACTGTGCATTCCTAATATCATATTCTTCCAATAAATATTTACGGAATTCCTACCATACACTGGGTGTTGTTCCAGGCAGTGGGAACAGCTCATCAAACAAAGTTGATAAAAAGCCCTACTTTTGTGAATTTGATATCCTAGTGAGGGTTAGTGGGAGCAGAAAATAAATAGCAAACAATTTTTGTTAAGTTCATTGTAATGTGTCAGAAGTGATGGGGGTCATAGGAAAAAAATGAAAGAGCAGCAGGTTAGAGACTGATCTGTAAGTGGCATCTTCGGAGCAGGGTTAAGTGGGATGATGAGCCTTAGTGAAGAGGAGGTGTTTGAAGAAGGAAATGAAGAAGGTAAACTTGGCTTAGTGTTCCCTTACTTAGGGTGACTCAGGTGCCTGCCTCTGGGGACCATCAGGGGTGTGCTTTTTTTAAGGCACTGGCTCTGCCTCTTCTTGCTGGGAAGTCACCTGAGCCCCCTGGTCTATGAAGACCTCTAGGTTCCTCATTGCATGTTCTTTCTTTGTGGGCGCTGCAGTACAACTGGTCTCACCACTGCAGCTTTGCTCAAGGCCTGGCTGTTAGACATGGAGAGTTTTGCAGTCAGTTTGGTAGAAGCAGTGTTTTCCCTTCAACCAACAGCTTGAGCACTGAGTGTGATGGGTTTCTGAGTACAGTTTCTCGCCCCTCCAAGCAAGAACAGGCCAGATGAACTTTCTCTTCTTAAACCTACGTTCTCCACCATCTTGCTAGATATTTTCTCTCTTTCTCATCTGAGTCATCCAAACTGACTGGAACCCCGAAGCAACCAGAGGCAGAGAATTTGAACTCTTCACTGCCCAACTTCTGTGGATGCTGTACCAGACATTCCTTCAGATGTTCCCCGTGGGACTATTCGACTCTGTCCACTGCTGCTTTTGTCTGCTCTGTTCCCTGCTGATGCGTTCCTTTTGCTAACACACATTCTTTCCAGCCACCATTCCTCTTTATCCTCTGGACAGTGTCCATAAGACAAGGATTTTCAGAATTTGTGTGTGTGTGTGTGTGTGTGTGTGTGTGCATGTAGGGGGATTTACTACAGTTCACACTGGGTAAAGGAGGTAGGGAATGGGATCATATTCTACAGCTAAGTTTTTCTTAGATTCTTAAATTTCATTTTTCAGCTATATTAAGGGTCTGCTGTAGGGCCTTCTGCATGCTAGGCATGTGCCCTGCACTGAGCTACAGCCCCTCCGCATATACTGAAATCTCCATGGTGATGCTTGTGGTCACCGCTGGATCTCTCTACAGAAGCATCCCAGAGTTATCTTGAGTGTTTTGTCCTAAATAGAAAAATAACTCCTCCCGGTTCTGTTGGGCCTCCGGTGCTGTTTCTATCTCACTATCTCTAGAGCCAGAAACTTCAGTACCTCTTACTCTTCCTCCTTCTTGAGTCTTCATCCACAAGTTTTTCCAAACTTCTCCCAGATCTAGCCCTACTCTGCACCCTCACTGCCACGGCCTTGGTGCACCTCATAGCTCCCTGGGTGAGTACTGTGTCGTCGTAATTGGATTTGTTGCTCTGTCTTTTCTCAGTTCCTCCCTGGCACAACTGGAGTCCTCTTTTGTAAGCACTACTCTCATCACTGCCTTGCTTTTAAAGCTTTTTCTTGATTGCCTGGAATCTGGATACCTTGCAGCATTCAGCACCCCTTAGAAACTCTCCAGTGTGTATCTGTAGCGCCCACCTTACACCTATGTGTGTGTCTACACCCATGCACACAGTCTTTCTCACCCTGTACTTGATGTCACTTTGCCACACACTTTGTTCTTTCTTGATCCTGGCCCTCTCTTTTTCCTTATTTTACCATACACTTTTGTCTTCCTTCTGGATTTAGCCCAGGTATTTTGCTTATGAAGGCTTCTCTTCTGCTCTCTTACCAACACCTATCCCATTGTGTTCCAACTACTTCTTTTCTATTTACCCCATTTTGACTCTTCTCTTACTTGTATTTGTTTTGTCCTCAGTACACAAATAATTAGTCCCTACAGCAAAGTCTGAACCTCCTGTCTTTCCATAAATGCTGTGATCTAGGACATTGTAAAGTAGGTAAGGCACAATATTACTATTTACCATTACTGCGTAAGAAGTTTATTCCTGTGTATTTAAATGTACTAGCAACTGCAGATGTAGGTATTTAGGAGGGTACCGCACATCACAGTAGCTGGAGAGTAAGTTAGCTAGAAAATAGTAGAGTTAATACTTCTCCATGTTGAAAGCTTGCTATAGCAGAGATGTCACCCCAGCTCCCTTCCCACTTTCACTTGGTACAATAAACCTAAACAGTGCACGGCAGTGGACCTTGGAGTTTCTATCATGCCAAAACACCAGAGAAGAAAACAAGCCATGCCTTATTTCAAAGAACTTTCTGTTTAATTGCAAAGCAGAAGTGTCCATGATGGGAAGGCTAATTTTTAACCAATATTCCTTTCTGCATTCCTGCACCCAGTCTTGGATCAGATTCTGTGGACATGTCTCACTCTGTCTTGCTTCTCCAGCGTTTAGCACCGTAACTGTCATATCCTGAATCAGCTCTGAGTTAATAGTGAATGAATGAGTCAGCTCAACAAGGACTGTGGGCAGATTTCCAAGTGGATAATTTCGCCTGCTCGCCTGCCTCTTTCCTTTCTTCCAGTGGTTCTTGAGATCTGTCTGTGTTTCTATCAGCAGTCACTGCCCCCCTTGTACACACACACACACACACACACACACACACACATTTGCCTGATCCTTTATTAGCTGCTGAAAGAAGGTTTTCCCAGTGCTTTTCATATTACACCAGCTTTTAGCAACATGACTGGCAGAAGATCTTCTGGGAGAGGCATGACTGGGGATGTGGCTGGGACTGTGGCACGTACCAGGCTGACTTTTCTGCCTCCTCTTTTCAAAGGCTCCCATTCAAAAGACTCTTGACTTTTCTCCAGATATTAAAACGAGATTATCCAAACCATTTAAACCCCAGATAAATTTTATTATATGTAATTATTTTAACACGTATTTTAGTTATCAGAATTGTGATATCAAAATCCAGTGGTGCCTCAGTTCGTGAACTTTCTCTGTTTTACGATTTGGGGGAACAGGCCATGTTTGGGTTTGTGTGGGGAAGGTGGCTGTGCTTATGTTTGTTACTGGATGTGGAGTGTGTGAACAGCACCAAAACCTTGTGGAGCATTTCTGTTTGAGAACCGAATTGTTGTGCAAAGAAGTGATCTTGAACCGAGGTATTACTCTGTGTGAAACGGCATGCAAGTTTAAGGTCTGATTCCTGTAATACTCAGAATGTGCATTTAGTAACACAGAGAGAAGATGGTTGCTTTTATAGAGTGGTAAAAGCAGAGACCACCTATTAAAGGTGAGATTTCAGTTTCGATTCACATTAAAATTTTGAATTGTCCCATCATACGTTATGTTCAGGCGTTTTACAAAGAGCAATGGCTATGTGTTCAGGTACCAGGTGGATTACTAAGATTGTAAAAATTAGGAAGTTATTAAGGACTAACATTCTGTATACTTTCAGATAATGGAATTCTTAGTGTCTTGCATTTCAAACAGGAAAATTTGTTCTTGCCTTTGTAATCAGGGACACTTAAAAAAAACCTCTTTCCTGTTTCCTGTTCTTTATAGGGTTAGTCATATGTGTATTAAACATCTTAAAGTTACAAGCCCAGCATGTGCTATTATACATATATTTATGCGAATCCAACCTACCTTTCAAAGTTTTGTTAACAAACTAAGAAGGCTTTCAGCAGTGGATGAAAGAAAGGAACTGCAATGCAGATACTGGGACGCTGGAACGCTGTCCGCTACCCTTCCTTTCTGCTCCTGGCAGAAGTCCAAATGTACAACACGGGAGGATTTTAATGCTTTGGGACACAGTCTGGCTTCTGAACCCTTTCCCTTGGAGATATGTGCAAAATTGCTAAGGTTAGTAATGCTTTCCAGATATGCTGCATTCGTGGGAAGGATCCGCACACACGAATGACGAATCCATTTGGTCCTCAGGAGCGGTTGGGTTTTATTGCCACTTTCCTAGCCCCGCTGGGCTGGCCTTTCAGCTCAGGGTAAGAGGCAGCTGAGGGACGGACAGGAAGCAGCCTTGTCCTGCGTCGCCTGCAGTGCGAGTGCTCAGGGCAAGAACCTCGGTGCCCACCGCACTGTCCAGATTGGTGCATTGCGTGATGAACTGGGGCTCTTTCTACAGGCTGGCTTTGCAGGTCATTTGCTCGCATGCCTGCATAATTGAAATTATATTGTACGTCTGTGTTTTCTTTTACTTCTTATTTCTGGAATTTTGATTGTCACTAAAACCTTACTTGCTTAACTCTGTGTGTCTTTCTTTTTGGTTAGCCATACCACCAGTCAGTTTGCTAAGTTTGTGAATAAATGGATAGAATGAAAAAGTACATAAATAGATAAATGTGCTCAGTCATTGTGGAAGTGACAGCAACCTTTTATATTTTACATGTTTATGTAAAATCTCCACACATTTTTATAGTCATCCTTCTAGAAAAGGAGCTGTGAAATGGTCTACCACAGTCACCTAAATTATAGGAAAACTTTAAAAAAAAGAAAAAGAGTTGTGTGTATTTGAGTAAAATAAAAATTCAGAAAACAAAACTGAAATAGAAAGAGCATTTTTTCTACAAGGAATCTGAGGCCCTTACTGTACTTTGAAGAATAAAATCATTTTCTTCTTACCTAAGTAGCATAACTAACATGAACCAGTATTTGTCATGCCTGCTTTTTGCTTCTTAAAAATTTCTAAAGACTAGACTTTTATGACATTGTAAGCCATCTTAATGTTGTAGGTACACTGGTATTCAAACTGAAAACAAGCACTCCTTGGGATGGAGGTAGGGATCAGGTAAATAAATTATGTCTGCCTAGTTATTTTGTAATTCAAGGTAACAGCAAATAGAAATAACAGTTTTTAAATTCAGTGATTGAATTTTGTGTGAACTTTTAGTGATTTTCAGAATATACTGTAGAACAGAAATAGCCTTTCTGTATGTGAGTATGTACGTGTATGGTGGGAACTGTGGCTGATGCATAACTGTGTGCTTCCATGGAAAGTCACTTTCAGGGTCCTGGACCCTCCTCGCTCTTTCTGAAGGAGGAGAGATATATTTTAGGGAAGGTCACATTGCAAATCCTGCCTCAACCACTTTTCGTGTTCCCCCACAGCCTCCTCAGACTCTATCCCCAAATACTCATTTGTAGGTTAGGGTGTGAAAGATACTTGGAGATACAAATCGTGTACCATATAATTCACCTATTCAAAGTGTACAACAGTCTGGCATATTTGATGTAGTCTCAGAATTGTACAACCTTCCCAATTAATTCCACATTTTGTCACCTCAAGAAGAAACCCCATATCCTTCAATTGCTAATCTCCAATTTCTCCATTCATCCACAGCAGTAGATAACCATAAATTTGCTTTCTTTCTGCATAGATAGACTCATTCTGGACATTAATATAAATACTTAGTATTTATCCTTTTTGACCATCCTCTTCCCGATAGCATGTTGTTGTCATGCCATCCATGGGTGACACATGTCTGTACTTCATCCTCATGTGCTGTTCTTCCTCATTGTGAGTGATGATACATTCAGTTTAATGTAGTTGATTAGGGAGGTGAGCAACTGGTAGGTGTATGTTAAGTTGGCTAGTTTTGTTTCCTAAATTCTGCTTTGTACAGCCTTTCATTCAAACAAGACATTTGTTTTGTTAATCAGCTTTGTCCTTCTTACATAAAAGAAGGTAATTCTGTTATGTTTTTGATTCTAGAATTCAGATAGCTATCAGACCTGACATGCCATGCTGGTCCCACCCCTGGGCGCACTGAGACAATGACTGAGACTGGGCATGGTGGCGCGTGACTGTATTCCCAGTGCTTGGGAGGCTGAAAGCAGGAGGATCGTTCTGAGTCCAATCTATGCAGTGAGACCCTGTAGATTCTATACTAAATACATTTTTTAAAAAAAATAGCTGTCATAGGGTCTCTACTTATTTATTTCTAATGAAGAAGCATTTTTTTTTCCTTCCCTAATAATGTGCACAAACTGGACATATAAAATTGTTTTACTTTTATAAAGAAAATGTTATTTTGTATTTGAAATCATGAGTCCTTTTGACATTTTTCTGTATGATTTTATAGTTGCATTTTAAAAGCTTAAATAAATTCTTAAGTTTTTTTATTAATCAGTTTTAGCTAAAGCCATCATTTTGTGAAGTCTCTGAAAAGAAACCCCTACCCCCACCAAGCTGCTGTAGCTTCTTAAATAATCTGTTAGGAAGATTGGTGGGTGCCACTGAAACAAATTTAAATTATTTTATATATCTAGAATTAAAGTGCATATTGAGCTACAAGGCCTACTGCAGCCCAGATAGTCCAAAAGTCTTGCATTTTTCCCCCTATTTCTACCTAGTGCTACCTATAGAAAGCCAGTCACAGTGCATCCCTAATAGAACCTGGGTCATAACAGCTGGAAAACTTTGCTAAAAAATGTTATGTGGATCAAATAATACAAAACAAGAAACTATAAGCCTTATTTGAATGAGAGGTATTGAGGGATTCTTCTGGAGAGTTTTTTTTTTTTTTTAAGGTAAAGTATTTTAGCCCCTTAGGGTAGGTAGAGATTATAACCAAATATTTTAATATAAATTAAATTTGAATAGGATATGAATCACTTTTCTCTTTTTCTCCTTTTAGAAATATCAGTAAAGAGATGGTAATAGGCTTGCAAAGCAAAGAAACACAGTAAAAATTGAGGTTTCTTGGATTTGTTTACCTCGCTATGTCTCATCTTAGTGCAAAGCTAGAAAGCTTTCTTTACATTCTCCTTCATCAAGCCCCAGAAGTTTCAAGTGATTATTTTCTGCTAAATGTATTCATCTCTCAAGCTCCATCTGGGAGCTACCTGGGTGGCAACATGAAAAGATCAGAACATATCAAACATCTCCAGGTTGACATTATGAGAAAGAAGCGTTTCTGTGTCTTTTCCTCCCTTTTAAAAATAGGATCGTGGAGTCTAATGATGGCCTCTTGGTGGGGTCCGGACACACAGAAGTGTAGCCCAAGTGGGAATTGGAGGCAGACAGAATGGAGAGCAAGCATCTCAGCCTCAGTCCACGCCCCTTGACCAACGAACCTCGGGTCTGTCATGCAGGCTCACTGGCTTGGATATTACATGTGAAAGGCACCACACTCGACCTTATTTATTTAATGCTGTAAAACTCTCTCTCTCTCTCTCTCTCTCTCTCTCTCTCTCTCTCTCTCTCTGTATATTTGCATTCAGGAATTCTTATACACTTAAGTATTAGTCTAAGGACTAGGATTCTTGATTTTATATGTACCTGGTGGTATGAGAAACTTAGCTGCGTTTTGCAGTCTCTTTTGGAGTTGGTAGGAAAGTTCATTGCTTTTTGACAAACAGTAGAAATGAAAAATATAAGGTATAGATAAAAAATGTTATGAGACGGAAAACCTACTCAGGTCCCCCTCCTGTCCCTCTCTTGGGCAGGAGCTTTCTTTCCCTCAGTAAATATATATTGCTCAAAAAAAAATTAAAAAATGTTATGAGTATTTAAATTTGAAAAATTGGGTACAGAACAGGACACGTTACCATCAAATTCCTCTCAGAATCTTCCTCCTCACATCTGACACACTCAGGCCATAGCTCTTGCCACTTACCGAAGCAGTTCTGCAAGTCTTCTTCCCTGGGTGTGTTTAGTTGTGTTGTCCTGGCTGCCTTGCTGTCCAGACTTGACTGGAAATGTTTCCCTTTCATGGTCATTTTGACTGTGGAAAGAGCCAGCAGCCCCAACATACAAGGTGGGTAAGTGCTTAAGGTGGATGGGGACATGTGGCAAGGTGTTACCAGCCTGCCTTCCTGTTGGATGGCAGTCAGACGCAGCATTCGTGGACAATTTTGTCCTACCTCATACAGACACTCACAAAAGAAGACTTACAGAAGTACTTCAGAAAGTGGCAGGAATGATGGGATACAAGTAATTCAAAGCAAAGGAGCGAGTATTTGAAGGGAGATTCATGACAGTGTCTCTTACTGTAAATTTTTAAAAAATATAACCAAACACTATTTATGTTTGTAACATCACATATATGCACAGGGAAGCTGAAAGGAAACGCTGGGATTGTGTTTTGTGTTCATTCTTCTCAGGTGTACTTAAATCTATGGTTCTCATGATGGTCCTGGAGAAATTCGCCTTCCTGATTTAGGGAGCAGTAGATGTCAGGGTGAGTAGGCTTGGGGCAACCCCTGTTCATGGGTTGATGGACATTACACATCCAAGGCAGGGTTCAGGTGCAAGTGAGTTGCATGTTGGAGCCGCACTGGAAGGAAGAATGGCCTCACTTGGACTGGAGGCTCCTTAGGGTTTCAAAGGGCTGTGCATTCTGAGTGGGAGGTGAGAGCCCAGCCAAGGGAGAGCGAGGCTGAGAGGCAGAAAAAAGCAGAAGTACACTTCCAGGCTGCGTGAGCCGCTTGAATAGCGACTTTATTTACAGCGCCCTGGGCAGGGAGCACGGAAGGACCTCGTGCTTGTGTTTCCTCTGAAGGTTAGGAAAGCCGCCTGCTCTGAGCTCATGGTGAAATAACGCAGCAGGAAGAAAAGACCCTGATTAGCTCAGTGAAGTCCATTGTGGGCTTTCATTCGGCAGCTTGAGAAAGGAGAGCGCCACTCTCCCTTGCCTGGTGTCTTTCTTCCTGCCTCTCTCCAAGCTGCCTAGGTTCACAGTCAGAGCCCACTTCCCAAAGAGAATCCTTAGCATAAAGTTATCTCCCGCTCCTCCACTGCCCAGCCAGCTGGAATCATCTCTCCTCCCTCGGTGGACCCAGGGACAGGGGGAGGTGGAAGAGATGCCGAAGCTGAGCCTGCCGGCTCATGTTGCTTCAGGCGCTATTGGAAAATAACTTAGTTTGCTCTGGTTTACTTCAGCAGCCCTACATTTCTGGAGGCAAAGGCTCGTAGTCTCAGGAAGCATCACAGGTGACTCAGATTTTCCCGGGGAACTGCTACTCCCCAGTGTCCCTGTCCTGTTCATTCAAAAAAGGGAGACTTCTGAACAGCATCCTGGCAAGGAGCTATGTGTCGTAATTTACACCATCTATCTCTTTCTGGCTCTCTGGGCCTTGGGCAAATTGCGTGTCTTTGTGTTGGATTAGTTTGGACTGTAATCATGCATTATTTTCCCTCCAATTCAATTATTTATGTGGTTGATTAACGTTTTCACTGTTAGAAAGTCAAATTTTAGTGAAACCACAAATAAACTCAGGCCTGTGGAGTTGTGGGCCAACTTCCTATAGGATTGGTCTGTCTGCCGGCCATGAAGAATTCACTGTTTATTATTCTTCTCAGCCACCTTGGATTTTGGTGAGAAAGTGTGTGTGTGCGTGGTGTGTGTGTGTGTGTGTGTGTGTGTGTGTGTGTGTATTTTCCACCCAGTCCTGCAAATGATGCGGACAGGGAGGTGTCTGCCCTAACTCCTCCCCATTTTACCTCAGGTTCCTGATTTTTATTCCTGTTTCAAGCTGTTTTCTTTTCTCTCATAACATTTCTCCTTCTAATTTCAGTTTCTAAGGTGTGAGAGCTAACCTGAAAAATAACAGAACAAGAAGAGAACTCTGAAATCAGTTTAGAGAGAGCCATGGCTGGCCCACTGTTTGCTTGTGTAGAACCCGTGAGCCCAGTCAGGAGCTGAGAATAGTTCTCGTAATTTTAAACCATTTTTAAAAAATTTTAAGGAATTGTTCATTCATTTTTTTTTCTTTTTGCAGTTCTAGGAATAAAACTTGGGACCTTACACTTGCCAGGCAGGTACTTATGCCACTGAGCTATCTCCGTAGCCTAGGAATATTTCATAATATAAAAATTTTCCACATCTCTACATGTACAGCCACCTTGTTGATTTACATACTGCCTACAGAGATCTTTGAATGACAGAATTTAAATACTTACTGTATGGTCTCATACAGAAAAGGTTGACCCTACAGAGCCCTCTCAGGTGATCTTGCGGAGAAATCAGTGCATTTAAAAAAAAATAAAGAAATTAGAATATAAGACATGTGAAGTCTGTGATTATTCAGAATTTTCATTTTCACCTAAAATTTTGCTCTTGAGAATATAAGTTTAAAACAAAGTAGAACCCCCTAAATAGTCAGAAAGTTGGGGCAGGAAAGAGAAACAGAGTGGACCTGTCTCACCCCTCCACTATCCTACAGCTTCCTTTACAGAAAAGTAACTACTGATCTCAGTGTAAGTTTGAAGTCAAGAGTAGTTTCAGAAAATGATATAAGCACACTGGTTGGGACTCGGGTCCTTTCTCCCAGTATGAAAGGCGAGATGGTTGCTGTGCTCAGGGAGAAGTTGCTTTGATTGCCCAGCACTGGCTCTGCAAGGAGAGGGTTTCTCTCCATCAGGTACCCACACGTGTCAGACAAACTGCCTGAGATATAAATATGCTCAGTCACGCATCACGCAAGCATGCACACATGCACACCCCTCTGTAGGCAGATTCCACAACCTCTTAGGTACTTGTGTTTCTAAAATAAGTTCAGTTTAAGCCTCTAAGTTTATGTGTGGACCACAGTCTCCCCCTCCCTATGAGGATAAGGCCTTTGGAGCCAGGGTGATAGCTCAGTAGAATAAGCACTTGCTTGGCAAGCACAAGGGCCTGAGTTTAATCCCTGGTTCCGAAAAAAAAAAAAAAAAAAAGGATGAAGTCTTTGCTGTGGTACTCCCCTAGAGCCCTCAGGATCCAAGTTGGACCTGAACACCCTTCCCTATCCTGGAGGCCAGTTTCCCCACTGTGTTGGCCCTCAGAGGAAGGGAAGGCCAGCGTCTCACTGCTAGCAAATGCCCCTCACCCACCCATTTGTCATCTATTCCGCTAAGAAGCACCAAGTCCCTTGATGTCCTCCTTCTTGGGAGCAGGCATTCAAGGGTGTGATTGGCAAGTGCAGTAGATGTTTAAGTTTTTAAAATATGTATTACTGCAAAAAATACATTACTATTAAATCCCCTCAAGATACTCCCCTTCTTTGAAAAAAATCCGATGATTTTTGCCACTTCGTGAAGCAGTTTTGGAAGTCATATTTCATGTGTTTTCAATTATGTTGTTGTGGCTGCCTTGAGGTCCTGAGAGATTCAACACATTTCCCTTTCGTGGTCATTTTCTCTGTGAGGAAGAGCCACATCTCTCCCAGTAGAAGATACAGAGAACAAGGTCGATGAGAACACCTTTGTGTTTTTACAAAACTGTCTTGCCTCGGTTGGCACTGGGCACCCCACACACTGTAGTGTGGACTGTGCTGGGTAAAGACACTCAGGAGACAAGACTTTCCAAAGTGCTTCTGAAATGGCCAAGAAAGATGGGATCATTATGTTCAAGGTGACAGGAAGTACCTTGAGAAGGATTCACGACAATTTTCCTCTTACTATAATAAATATATTTATGTAAGCAATCATCAAATATTTTGATGGCTCCTGTGATTCTGAGGAGCAATGGCCCCAGGCCTCACTGTGGACTTCTCGCACAGCACACTGCACAGGAGGCAAGCCCTGGCAAGCTGATGCAAGCCCAGCCACCCCTGCAGCGGTGTCCACTTGACTCCCAAGAAGGGGGTGTCTTCTTATTTGCCATGCAGTGGCAGAGCTGGAGGCCACCTTGTCTGGCTGGCCAATTCTCTCCTGCCAACGCCGGCCCTCATGCTCATCCTCAGCACTCCTGCTGGCCGCCTACAGAAGTGTCCCTTTGTGTCCACTCCCACCTTACCTGACACATGTTGGGCCTCCAGTTGGTTTCCCAGTCAGATCCTACTTGAAGTACAGGTTCATCTGTGAAGTCAACCTGAGTCCTGAGGCTCTACCCAGGAGCCTATGCTCTACCCAGGCCTAGCTATGCTTCTTTATAAAACCTATTGTTTCCCAATCTGATGATCATCACAACTGTAGTTTTGCAGAAATTTAGGTCATTACCTATTCTCCCTCAGTGGACCGTCATCTCCTCAAGACAAGAAGCGTGTGCACCTTTATTCCCCAGCACAGGATCTGGTGAGCACATTGCTGAGCAGCCCATCCTCCGAAACTCACTTTAGAAAAGCATTGTTGTAATTAAGTGCCTTTTCATTCCATCTAGCAAGACCAGTTTCTTAGTTGGGTATCTTTAGAATATTCTTGAAATTCTTCAGTGTTCATTCTTTCAAAGTAAAGAAATACCACGTGTTTAATTCCTCTTGTTTAGGCACCAGGTGACGTGCGGTTGCAGTAGGATGAAAGCATCCCGTGTGGCTTCTGTTGTCCACTGAGAATGTACTCTGCCCTGTGGGGTCAGATCAGTTCAACAAATATTTGTTGAGTCTTTGCAAAGAACCAGAACACTGCTGCTAAGAGGAGGAAACAAAAGACATCTAGGCAAGCTCTTCTTGGAGTTGGATCAGCACAAATTGAGTCTCTTGTTTCCCCATTTTGATTTTTCTTTCTTTCCTTCTCCTTTCCTTCATCTCCCCTCTTAGCCTCCTCTCTCTTTGCTTGCATTCCTTCCTGCCACCTGGCCTGTCTGCCTGCCTTCTCTTCCTTCTGTAATAATAATCCAAAGACTCTACTTATGTACTTCTACTAAAAACTGCCCTAAGAGCAGTTGTTAGGGAGTGGTTTTCTGTGATCATTCTCTGCAGAAGAGAATTCGTAGACATCCTCCTACTGTGTGGACTTAAATCTCAGTGCCTGGACTCCCGTACACATTAAGGACTGTGTAGGAGAGACTGGTGTGAGACCCCTGCGCACATCAGCCACGAAGCTGAGCTGGAAGCCCACATAGATCACTTGCTGCTGCTTTGCATACATGTGTGTTCCACCATGACTTTTAAGAAGTGCTGATCCCCAGGATGGCTTGATTTGGTAAGAACTGACACCTGCTGGCTACAGGGTCACCACACAGTCACATTCTTGAGTGCTTCTGTTGATGGCACTATGGTTTCCAGCTTCCCCCAGATCGTAATGTTCTCCCTGCGTGCTGTGATACGTCAACCACTGTTTTCTGTTCATCCAGCATTCTGAGAACTGTTCAAGGATCAGAAAGAGAGTGATCATTTGTTTTCTCCACTTTCATGCAGTTTTAAGCTCCACAAACAGCACAAAAACTTATTCTTGTGTAAAACTTCTTTTCCTGAAGCGGGCAGCCACCTAGTGGAGAAAGTGGAAAAGGTCAGCTGTGATGGGGAATTCTACCCTTAGGTCCCTGAGACATCTCTCAAGATTCAGACTGGACAAGTTTCTTAGCTGATGTATTTCTCTGTGTGTTTGAGAAAGTTCTTTCAACTGCCTTAAATTAAGGCAAACATAGTGCAGGGGTACCAGAGTCAGAACAGGATGTAAATCTCCCAAGTTGTCAAGAACTGCACGTTGAAATTTTGTACTTGGCTTACTGAAACTGACGTGCCTGTGGTCCAGAGGGACACCCTCCTCTTCCTCCACACTATGTGGATATTTCATGTCTCCCATTAGGAAGGCCTTCATTGTATTCATCCAGGAAACCAAGTACAATGTGGTTCTAAAGTCTTAAATTAATAAAGAATTTAAGAATGTTCAGCTGCACTCTAAAATCTGAATTAATAGGATGTTAAACCTGAAGATGACTTGAGAAACTAGGGAGCCCATTCTTTGTTTGTTTTATTTTTGTTTATTGGGACTGAGGACTGAACCCTGGGCCTCCCCACTAAACTCCAGCCCCAACCCTGTTTTCTTTTTAATTTTGAGACAAGGTTTTCTTAAGTCACCAAGTTGCCCAGGCCAAGTTCAAACTTGTGATTCTCCTACCTCAGCCTCTCAGGGTCCTGCGATTGCAGGGCTGCTTCTCTAAGCCTGGCATCCTCCCTGTATTTTGTGCAGGGAAAGAACAAAAGCCCTGACAGGCTAGATCGCTTGTTAGCTCCATCACTGATGACCACAGCATCCTTCTCTCCTTCAGAAGCGAGCTCTTCTCTCTGTGATTCTTAACAAAAGAAAATCACACCAAGGTTGGACTACAGATTAATTTGAAAGATGATTTCAGTTGTCTTATTACCAATTATAGGTCTGTGCGTGCATATGTGTGCACCATGTATGTGAGAGCTGCGGCACACTTCTACCATCCTTTCACCTTGATCCTCCCCACGCCCCCTTGGCAGATTAGTATTAACGGAGGCCCAGAGGAGTCGAGGATGGTTCACCCTGTTTCACAGTTATCTGATTACAAAGTTCAGAAGTGAACTCAGCTCTTCAGATGCCCTTCCCAGTACATTTTCTGGGACATCAGGCTTCCTCTGCACAATGTCATTCCTGCCTGGCAGGAAGCATGCAAACCCAGTAAGCAAGAGCAAATTTTTGGAAATAGGCACTTTGACCAGGTAATACTCTTAGGACTAAAGATTAGACCGTGTCTTTTGGTTCCTCGCATTGCCTGTGAAATGAGTATTGTATTTCCATCTTCCCCTTTCTTTTCCACACTCCAGCATATCAATAATGACCATATCCATGGGGAGAAGAAGGAGTTTGTGTGCCGGTGGCTTGACTGCTCCAGGGAGCAGAAACCCTTCAAAGCCCAGTACATGTTGGTGGTGCATATGAGGAGACATACCGGCGAGAAGCCTCACAAATGCACTGTGAGTACACACGTGGGCACTGGGCCCACCTTCCAGGCTACCAGGGGTAGGGTGCTTCATCCATGGATCCTTTCTTACACACTTCAGGGTTGTAAGTGCTGAGGACTCCAGTTTAGCAGACGCCTGGCTGGCTGGTGGCTGGGAGAAGGAGGAGCACTGTCTAGGAGTAGTTGCCCGTGTATTTTAGCTTAACTAGTTAGGACAGCTCTGCAGAGTTCTGTGTGGGCAACAGGTGGCTACCACCAGGGAACAGGTCGTGGCCACCAGCCTCGCCCCAGCCCAGCAGCTTACTGCAGAAGAGGATGAAGAAGGCAAATGAGTGTGTCTGCTTCCTGTTTCTGTTTACATTGCTATCTTGGAAGCCTGATATCTGCATGGGTTGAGCACCCTGTGTTAAAAGAAAAATCTAGCCACACCTGATCTTGCTGAAGGATTGTAAAATCCCAGCACTCGGAAAACTGAAGGGCGAGGATCAAAGGATTGAGCTTCGCCTGAGCAGCCTAGTGACTAAAGAAATAATAATAATAATAATGATAAGCAATAAGTGTTGGAGATGTGGGGATGTAGCTCAGTGCAAAGACCCTGAGTTCAATTCCTAGTACTTAAAAGAAAAAGTATGAAATCTGAGACTTTTTTGAGTGCTGACCTGATTCTACAAATGGAAAATCCCACACAAAGTCCCCTGTGACAGGTTGTCATCAAAACACAGGCCCAGTAAACTGCTATATGAAATTATCCACAAGCTACGTGTATAAGGTATATAGGAGACATAAAAGCATTTCATGATTAGACTTGGGGTTTGTCCCTGGATATCTCATCACCTATGAGTAAAATATCCTAGAATTTGGAAAAAAAAATCAAGTTGCTTCTGGTCTCAAACATTTATGTTGAAGGATCTCACCCTGCATCCACTCATGCAGCTTTCCTTGCTGGCTGGCCAAGGGGGCCAGGGCTGCCAGAGGCCGAGCCTTCTCCCGCCCAGGTGCCACAGGGCTCAGTGGGCACTGCCTAGCCCTGGTACTTTACATCTTAAAGGCCCTTCACAAACGTGATCAAATCCCCGTCTTTGTATTGACACAAAGCCATATTAATGAACTTTGTGCTGAATCTGAAATCAGTGGGAATGCGAGGCGATCAATGAGCAGATAATGAAACCCATTGTCCACATTGAGAGACCTATTAAAAAAAAAAAAAAACTTCAGAACTCTTACTGGCACTGAAAGATGCTTTATCTTGAACGGCCCGAGCCACATCAGCATCCCGATAAATGCAGAGTTTCGAGTTTTTGTTCCGTGGTTTTCAAAAGCTGCTGACCCTTTTCCATGTGAGGTTTTTATCCCCTTGGATGGCGGGTTAGGCCTAAGTGGCTGCAGGGGCCATTGTGTGAAGTAATCCAGATTTACCTGTTGTCCGCAGTTTGAAGGTTGCACAAAAGCCTACTCGAGACTAGAAAACTTGAAAACACACTTGAGATCTCACACTGGAGAGAAGCCGTACGTCTGTGAGCATGAAGGCTGCAACAAGGCGTTCTCAAATGCCTCTGATCGTGCCAAGCACCAAAACAGAACACATTCCAACGAGGTAAGCGTTCTCTCAGGGTCCGGGGACCCTCCAGGCTAATGTCTCTGGACAGGCAGGCATGATCTGCTTTATTGTTTTGTGGGCCCCCTTCCCAGAATGAGTAGGCTTTGACCCTGCAGGCAGAAGGCTTGAGTCTCAGAAGTGGGGCTGAGAATTAGGCCTCTTTCGGAGGGTTCATTGTGATGAAAAGGGAATTTCCTAAAACTCCCCGGTGAAGTTGGTTTGATGTAACTGGGAAGCGCCACCTACCGGTCAGAAAAGGAATACTGAATTGGAATCTCATCCCGTTGCGCCGCCCGGAATAGCATAAATCCAGGTCCACACAGAAGGTGGATGGCCACAGCGCACTGGCACATGGCAGGAAAGCTCACCATAAAAGCAGCCTCTTGTACTTTGCTTTTGCCAAGTGGCACCTTCAAATGCATTATATCAAGAAAATGTTCACAGAGCAGTCAGCCGTGGTTTAAAAGCCACTTGGTAGTTGTTCCAAATCCCGAGGGATCCTGAGGATGTTCAGACACCTGGTTGACTCCTGGAGTGGAAGAGTGGTGCAAGAGAGCTTCGTGGTTGTGAGTGGCTGCTGTCATGTTGCTGTTGTGCTGAAGTAGTTACACCCTGCTCATTGCAGGCAAGCACAGGAATGAAAGTAATTCCCAGTTCACTTCGCCTACGCTTACTTTGCTTCCAGACCCCCCAGCTCCTTGCGTGTCTGGCTCCAGAACTGGCTCGTCTGGAAAACCTCCACTTGAGTGAACAAGAAAGCAATGCCAAAGGTTCCTGTGTTTGGGCTACAAATTGGGTGGCTAAATGGAGTTTGTTAAGGCCACAGGTAGCTCAGCTCGGAAGATTCTATCCTCTGCTTGAACCATGCAGGAGGAGGAGCAGTTTGAACACATGAGAGTTTTCAGAGGCTCTACCAAGGCGTGCATTTACACATAGAGCTGGCGGGGGGTGGGGGGGGGGGGGGGGGAGGGCCCCTGGGACAAACAAAGCAGGCCATGCCGCTGAGGGTAGGAAAGAAGGTCTTCATTCAGACAGAGCAAAACTGTCTTTGCCAGGATTCTCCAGACTCACGAGACTCACACTCACACCAAGCTCACCTGTGCAAGTCTAGGTACACCAGGACATTTTGAAAAATCCTGTGCAAATAAAGAAACAAGAGGCATTTGGAATGTCACATTATTGGCCAACTGTTTGAAGGAGTTTTGGAGAAGATGACACATTCTCTTTTTTTTGTGAAAAAATAGTTGTCCTGTGGGCAATAGCTATCGTATCATCCTTTGTACTTGTTTTGTACAAAATTTTAGGGAGTCTAGAGTAGGCCAATCCATAGAGACAGAGGTAGATAAGCTTTTGCCAGCAGCTGGGGAGGGAAAGAATGGGGGTGACTGCTAATGGAGACAAGGGTTCATTTGGGGATGATAAAACTGTTCTGGAATTAGATAGTGGGGATGATTACACAACGTTAAGAATGTACCGAAAGCTGCTGAATTGAGCAATTTAGTACTTATTTTGCTTTGGAAATGTCAACTCAACTTCAAAATTTTAAGGCACTTGATTAACTTTACTTAAAAAATAGTTGCTATTTTAAATTATATTTTGTATATTTAAGTAACTAAAAGAGCATATTCATTCTTCTAGACGGTAGACCAACCTCCTTTGTTGTGGAAAAATTCAAATAATGCATAAGTTAGGATTAGCAAGGCCTGCACATAAGGATACTTATTGAGCTTTTTATCTTTTTGTGGGCTTAAAATATGCGCCTGTCTGTTTGCTTGAACTAAGCATATTACAGTTGAACTTGTGAGCGCCTGTGAGGTAAAAATCACTGTTACATGAGGACTACATATTTTACGAGATCAAAAGACGTCCTGATCAATACCATTTTTCACCAAAACTGAGGAATTTACTTACATTTCTAACCTTGATCATAAACACATCATTAAAATCTCACAAGCATGTAAGTCACTTTGCTGTCCTGTATACACAAGGTTTCAGCCTTGCCTATGAAATGACGGGCAGTTTCAGATGCACAGAAGTTAAGTTTGTTGGGCTGGGGAGACAGCTCGGTATAAGCACCTGCCTGACAAGCGTAAGGACACAGATTAGATCCCCAGTACCGCATGTCCAGCTGGCCCCAGAACCCTGGAGATGCTACACCGGCCCCTGAAACCAGATGTGGTGGTGCAGGACTGTAGTCCCAGTGCTGGGGAGGCTGAGACAGGAGAATTACTATGAGTCAGAGCTGTGTAGTGAGATCCTGTAACAAATAAGTAACTTTTTAAAAAACAATCATGATGTTAAGTTTGTCTAGGAAATCCAGAATTACATAACCACACCATCCCAGATGAATCAAGTGATTAGTTTTCATATGCTTCCTGTTGTATTGGCACCTTCATTTGTTCACCAGGCAGCTATTGACAGCTAGTTTTGCACCAGCTCTCTGTGATCCTGGCTACAGCAGAGTGCATAATGGCATGAACAGGCAGGGAACAATCCCTCTGAAGAGGTTGCTCTGGTGCTCCTCTGTCTCCGAGGCTGTCCTACCCCTGTAGGGCCACTGGACTGTAGCAGTAGTCGGGGACAGAACTCCCTGCTTCAGAAGTCCTTGCTGTGGACCGTCATCCTGCCATGCGTGACGTGGCCCTCTGCTGGACCTTTGCTTGGGTCAGTTCTTTTACCCTTATTTTTGTCCCTCGGAATCTTACCCTCCACTCAGTACCCCACTAAATTACCTCCTCCTATTACAAGCTTGTTTATTGAGCGCTTCCGCACGTCACACACATCCTTTCTGGACATGATCTTACTTGGTACTTAGCATAACCCCAGAAGCTAAGCGTTTGGTATTTGAGCCCCCCAGACACCAAAATGTAACAGATGACTCCTCCCAGGATCCCCCAAGTGAAAGCTGATTCCTCCTCTGCCTGCATTTTGAGCAGTTACACTTGATACTGTAGATAATTGTATGGTGTTGGATTTTTTTCTCCCAGAAAGTAAGATTTTATATATAAAATACAAAGTTTACTTTAATGATTTTTGCATTCCTTCAGATTAAGTACTGCTATATACAGTTTTATGCTCACAAGCTCTCTCATGAATTGGAATCACTAAATGTTTATTGAAAAACATTCATGAGGAAAAATTCTACCAGGTCAAAAGTCTTAGCAGCTGTTTTCCAAGGACTCACAAGTGCAGTGAGTCCAAATGGCAGCAGACCTGTCAGAAGTTGAATCCCCAGGCAGGTCAGTAAGTCTGACATTGATTTTTGGCCTGTAATTATATTTCATTGCAATCACAGGGCCTTGTTAATTGGAAAGCTACACAGCAGAGAGAAGGTGTTTAGCTGTGAAGTATAGATTTCCTTCATATAACTGTGCTCTTGTGGACCTTTTTGGTGGATAATGTGTGTGCTCACATGCAGAGGTGTAAGATACCGGTGTGCCTGTCCATGTGTGCTGTTGGTCTGGAACATGCACATGCTGGCCAGCCTTCCTGTGCTTCTCACACACCAGCTGCGCCCTCCACACTAGACTGGTCTACACTATTCACATGAGTAGAATTAAAGAAGAAGAGCCTTTCAGAATGCCCTGCAGCTCCACCTCAGGCTCCCTTTGCCTTGCCTCTCCCCACCAGCTGCCCCACACATTCTATTCTGCTTCTTGATGGAAGGACTGTCACAGCCATGCCCTGAGCATAACTAGGCTGGTTTCAGAACTTGTAGAGTAACAACACTAAACATCCAGAGCCATTTTTTGTCCCTGATGCGCAGAATTTGATGTGATCATTTCATTATGTGTGTGTCCGCATGTGTATACTTGCAGACACACACACACACACACACACACACACACACACACACGGTAAATCGCACAAGCTTCTGAGTAGACTTAATGCAACTTAATAGGAGTTGGTTCTTCTCAAAGGAATCTCAGAGTTGAAGGTGAAGTCTTTTAGGACAATTTTCAGAATCTTTGCTTCAGTGCATTAGGACCTCTTAGCATTTTAGGTGCCACTCAGTCTATTCTGGGCCTTTCACTGAAAAAGCATCTTTCAGACATACATTCCGTAAGGCAGGATATATATTAAGATATAGTAGAGACATTATACAAATCCTACTTTTTGTGAGGGTTGCTTACCAAAAAGCTCATCTTGTGGTATTCATAAATACAAATGCATACAGTTACTTTTTTCTGCAAAAAAATGTCAGGACCCCTGCAGAACAAAAATCTAAGAATACTTGAGTCCTTTCTATAAAATGATGTAGTATTGCATATAACCTACATACCCTTCTGTAAGCTTCACACCACCCTGAGTACTCACAATATCTGGTACAATGTTAATACTATGAAATTTGTTAGACATACTATTTAGGGAGTAATGACCGGCCAGTCTACATACAAAACTCGGTACGGTTGCTATTTTTGAATGTATTTGCAACCCATGGTTCACCAAATAACCTTTACACATAGAGGGCTAGCTTTACACGTCCAGGCACCATGAGTATACTATTTTGGAAGGCAAGTGAACAAAAGCACAGTTTTGATGCTGATTATGAACAGAGGCCTATGGCTCTGCGATTGGAGTGCATGTTTCACTATAGCTATATCTGGAAGCTTTCTTTACTGACTTATGTATAGAAAATGAACTCAGCCTGAAATAATTCATTGATCTAGCGAGTCATGAAAAGGGCATAGATCAAAAATCTCAGTCCTAGGGGCTAGGGCATAACTCAGCAGCATAGCTCAGCGGCAGGAGCACCTGCCTGGCAAGCACAAGATCCCCAGTTTGATCTCTAGTACCACAAAAAATAACAAATAAAAAAAATAAATAAATAAAAATCCCAGTTCCCAGAACATCCCCTACCAGCCCCGAACAGCATACACTGCGTTCACAGACCCTGTGGATTATTTTGGCGACATTTCACAGGGGACAGCCAATAGGCAATTTTTCTGTTATGCTTGTGTAAAAATAGCACATTTGCAAAGTGCAGAGTGATGTTATATCAGAAAAGCAGGCTACCTCTATGAAATGTCTTTGCCTATATCTCCTGAAAGGAAGGTGTATGGCATCATAGGTGATGCGGGTCATTAACACTGTCTGCTACCACCACCGTCACCAGCAGCCGCAGCACGGTTTCCTCATATATCTGTTGAACACCTGACATGCATCACACCATGATATTTCTTTCCACTCAGAGCACAAGGGCTCCCAAGAACGTAAAGGCAATTTCCACCTTCTTAGCTCCCCAGAGCACTCTCTAAAATAATCATCTATTAAACTGGATTCTGTGGACCCTGAACCACATCTAAATGCCTTTATTAAGCTGTTAGTTCCTAGAGGCATTTGAATACCTCCAAGCTTTTTGTAAAAGTGTTTTGAAAGAATTAAAAATGTAGCAAGCACAGGGTGGGAGCGTAATCACTTTCCTAACAATCTGTACTCGAACTCTTGTGGCATTCGACAGAAACCATACGTGTGCAAAATTCCAGGCTGCACAAAGCGTTACACGGATCCCAGCTCCCTGCGGAAGCACGTGAAGACTGTGCACGGCCCTGAGGCGCATGTCACCAAGAAGCAGAGAGGGGACATGCACCCTCGACCCCCGCCCCCCAGAGATTCCGGCAGCCATTCCCAGTCCAGGTCCCCTGGCCGGCTGACGCAGGGAGCCCTCGGGGAGCAGAAAGACCTCAGCACCACTACCTCAAAGCGGGAAGAATGCCTCCAGGTGAAGACTGTCAAGGCCGAGAAGCCCATGGTATGTCATTCCCTCTCCTGATTGTCCATAGCCAACTCAAAGTCAGTTAAAAGAACCCAGCAGGGCATTTAGAGGGACAAGATCCTCACTGCATCAGGCCCCTCTGACTCAAGGAGATCCTGAGGTGGGTCATGTCCTCCAAGCTGATGGGTTTAGGGTAACTCCTAAGTAAAAAATTGCCAGGGCTCCTAATTCATTCTAAAATTGATCAATGCAACTATAATGTGCAGAAACCCATTCACTGATTCCATAAATATGTTTTCTTTACCAAATGACTGTAAGATAAATAAGCTACATTCTTTATTCTGTTGGGATTTACAGTCCAATGGAATAGATGAAAAATACTAACACTTACCATGCAGGGTCTTAGGGGCTCAAAAACAGCCTTGCAAGGTACATGCAAGACTACTGACTGCTTCAGGGGCAGAGCCCACAAAGACAGCCCCGTGGACAAGGAGGAGGGCAGGCAGAGAGGCCCCTGTCCAGGGCCCCGACCTATGGGATGCACAGGAGCAGCAGGGCTGGGGACAGAAAAGGGCCTGGCAGGGTGCAGTTTTAGGCAGAGCTCCAGTATAACTGTAGACCATTTCTGTATTTGTGCCTGAGCCCATGAGGCAGAAAACAAAGAAGGATTTTTAAAAATTCTTGTAGCCTAACACTGCTTTGGCTTGGATGGTGCTACTCTTCCAGCTGCTTGATGGTTTGGCTTCCTGTATGTGCTGTGACCAAGCACCTAAAGATTTCAGAAAACAGCAAGGAAAATGAAAGGAGGTGTTGTCAGAGAGGACTAAGTATGTTCTCTTTGGTCACATGTACTACGGATTTAACTAAATGAGTATAGTGGGACCTCGTCCCTGACTCTCACCTGTGGAGGGGATGTGCCAGGTAGTGGTTTCGTGCTTAGATTTCTGGTCACACAGCAAAGCTTGGAGAGACAGATTTGTACTCAGTTAAGTAAGGAAGCAAGTTCTTGCAATCAGGTCAGTCTAGCCTTGAGACTGACGTTCTTCGAACTTGTGAGTGATGACGTCAATGCCAAGAGGCCCATGTGAACAGGAAGTCACAGATACGGTGAGAAGCTGTATTTTAACGATTTACTGGGTTTGTCTTTGAACTCTCAAGGTCTTTTACACAGTGATACAAATCCCAGCCAAAAATAATGCCAGTTAGCTCTCCAGAGTTAGCGCCAATTCTCACTGGGTAGCAGTACTTAGCTTTGATGAAGCATTTTAATCAAATGTTTATACATTTCGATTGACCATTGTATTTTTAAATACAATTTGACCATTGTATTTTTAAATTAATTAGTGAATAAACTGCATCTTATATATTTAGAGGGAGCCATGAATCTGTGTGATAATTGAACAGAGCATTCAACAGTTTATTCTCAAACACTGAACGCAAAACTGGAAAATGAATTTATGGTCTCCTAGATTACATGATGGAAAGACTAGGGCTTATGTTCCTGGAGTTCTTGTTCCTTTAATGTGTATTCCTAGCTCACGATGGCTTACTCTCTTCTTTCCTGACGCTCATTCTCTAAGAAGAAAATGGATAGTAATAAAAATTTATAGTGATTCAACTCAGTGACAGCTGAGATGGCTGACATATTTTCTGAATGAATCAAATGATAGAAATACAGAATGAAAGGGGGTCACAGAACCAAGCCTGGGCCCCTGTTCTCCTAGGATTGAAGCTCCCGTGCTTGTGTTGTTCTGTACACTTGGGTACTCACCCATCTGAGTACAAGTAGTTGGCTTCACAGTCTTTACTAATGCCCATGAAATTTACATTTCTAATATTCTTTCTTTGAAACATGCCTTTACTTTGATCATCTTGCTATGAATTAAATTCTTTCTTCTTTTTTCTTACTGCAACATCTCTTCTGTCTAATGCTCCTCAATGTCTTGTTCTCACTTCCTAAGGACAGTGGGTAATAAGGTGAGGGAATTTTGTCTTCTCTGTTCTTTTTGTTTGCATTTTGACATTCGACATTTTCTTCATTTCATGTTCTTTGGTTTTGTGGCTTTGTGACATCTTTGGTAGTGAACATTATTCGCCATGTTTTAAATATAAAAGTGATGTGTTTTGAGTGTTCAGCATGTGGAAAATGTGGATTTAGATGATGAAATTCATTGTTCTGTTCATGTAGGTTTTCATAATAAATCACACTGGGGCTGACCAAGCAGACTTTCTCACATTTTATTAATTCTAGTATAAATTCATTCTTAAGCTAAATATTTCTACCTTCTTTGAGGAAGATCTACATATATTTGTTATTAACAATTTAATCTCAGGGCTGGCCAATTAGCTCAGCGAATTAAAGCACCTGCAAGCAGGCGCAGGGCCAGGGGTTTGTTTCTGCCATTGCTGCAGGCAAACAAAGGCTGGGACATCCAGGACCCTGGGTCACGCTGAGATGACAACTGAGACTGGGCGTGGCGGTGTACGCCTGTAATCCCAGCTTTTGGGAGGCTGTAAACAGGTGGATCACTATGAGTCCAATCTAGTA
>NDGM011248974.1:27814-42623 GCA_002564305.1 Octomys mimax
ACGAAAAACAAACCAAAAAAAAAAAAAAAAAAAATTAATCTCTATTTAAATGTGTGCTCATTGGAGCAGTTTCCTAATTGTAGGTACATGCATGCCTTCTTACACTCCCTATAGGAGTGCATGTCTGTACATGTGTGTATGCGGGTATATACATTCATACTCACCCACATTCTCAGTTGACAGGCCAGGACTGTAAGACATGCCAAGCGCCGGAACCTCCGAGTGCCTCAGGAAGGAGAACATAGCCTGCAGTTCAGGCCTCTGTGGAGGCAAAACATTCAGGATGTCCCAGCCTTTGCCTGCAGCGATGGCAGAAATAAAGTGATCTTTTCCCTCTGACCTCTGCCTTGATCATCATCCTGGCTGAGGCCACACCACAGCAGGAAAATCTAGGAGGAAGAAAAGATTACAGAAGGCTTGAGCACCAGTGCTGGGGAGCCTCGAGGGGCCCTTGCTGGGGAGAACGTGATGTGTTCCATGCAATGGAGCTTACATTTATGTTTCAGCTCTCCAAAATGAGCCCTAATATTAAACCAGTTGACAGTAATAATTGTTAATGTATTATGAGCTAATTATAATTATCCTAGTCTTTTTGTACTTGCCTGCTCTCTGGACTTCATATTAATTCCCCACAACAATCCTTAAGATAAAAGATGCCCGTTTTACAGATAAGGAAATGGATGTTGTGAGTGGGTCAGTAATGTGCTCAAAGGTGAAAGTCCTAGGGGTGGATTGATTGAAAAAGAGGAAGTGTATGCGCAGCGTTGGTGTTTGGGACAGGATTCCATGGCTGCGTTCATGCTGGTCACCCCACGTCCTCTGCTGTCCATTGCCCTCCCTTCACATTGGCCTGGCGGCCCCATTGTCCTCTTGTCCAAAAGCCACCTCTATCCATCAGAGCCTAGTTTTCCTTCTCATCATCAAGCTGCTCACATGAAGGTCCTGGTCTACAGGAGCTGTCCTTGTGGGCTTCCTTCCTTTGCCCTGGCTGATGGTGTCTCCTCTCTCACCCTTGATGCCCGCAGACATCTCAGCCAAGCCCTGGTGGTCAGTCTTCATGCAGCAGCCAACAGTCCCCCATCAGCAGCTATTCCAACAGTGGGCTCGAGCTTCCTCTGACCGATGGAGGTAGTGTTGCAGACCTCAGTGCCATCGACGAAACCCCGATCATGGACTCGACCATTTCCACTGCCACCACAGCCCTTGCTTTGCAAGCCAGGAGGAATCCAGCAGGGACCAAATGGATGGAGCACATCAAACTCGAAAGGCTGAAACAAGTGAACGGAATGCTTCCGCGACTGAACCCCATTCTACCCACCAAAGCCCCTGCGGTCTCTCCTCTCATAGGAAGTGGTGAGTCTCCATTGGATCCCAGGCCTGCTTAGGTTTTTCTGTTTATCTCAGAATGTTTCTTAGCTTTCCTGCCAGTCTTAACTAAAAGTGTGCCATAAATTCACCCATTTAAAAAAAAAAAAAAAAAAAAAAAAAAACCTCATAGTATCACCAGTCAGGCTATAGGGGCTCAAAAACACGCCTGTGCAAAGCACATGCAAGACAGTTGGCTGTGCTCTCAGGGGCAGAGGCGACAATGGCAGGAGGCCAGGAAATGGGGAGGGCAGGCAGAGAGGCCCCAGCTCGGGGGCCTGACCCATGGGATGCACAGGAACAGCAGGGCCAGAACAGGGAAGGGCCTGGCAGGATGAATTCTAGACAGAGATCCAGTATCAGATCTGAGGTTATAGAAGTAGAGACCATTTCTTAATTTGTGCCTGAATTCATGAGGCAAAGAACAGAGAAGAATTCTCACCCCACTAGAGTTGCCTTTCTGGATGGTTCCTATGGGCAGAAACAGATTAATACAACTGGAAGACAGCGAGTGACACATACCCTGAGAATGAAATCATCTCCATGGCAGACGCATCATGGTTAACACCCTGTCTGATTTCTAAAATCTAAGACCCAGAAATTAGCAACCACATTGAGTTGCTAATTTAGGAGACACAAGTATCCCTTCCTGTGGTCATCCCCTACCCCCTAGATCAGTTTTTGCTGTTCACCTGGCACTGGAGGAGTCAGTGGCCAGGCTCACAATACCTGGACCCCATCCTAAAGGTGCTGCTCTCGGTGTCCCGTTTGTAGGCTGTGAGATAAATGGGAAGCCTGACTGTGCATGTGAAATGGAGAAATACTGTTGCATAAACTTGGGCGCTATGTGTGTCTCGAGTCATGTTGGTTTGTCCTTGGCGTTGTGCCGATGGAGGACCTTAACAAAATTGAGGGAAGGTTGACATTGCTTTGTTTAAACCAGGGATCAGCACGATACAGCCCAGAGTCCATGTACATCATGCTGCTTGTCTTTGTAAATAAAGTACTAGTGCACCCCACATTCATTTACTTGCTGTTGTCTGTGGCTGCTGGAGCTCAGGGCTGCAGATCTGTATGGTTGCCTCAGAGACCACAGAGACCTGGGAAGGCGAAAGGTGCTTCAGAGCCCTTGCATACCTGGTTTCAGACGCCCTTGGGTTCACAACTTCTGTTTTCTCTGCCCGCTTCCTCTGCAGGCACACAGTCTAGTAATAACTGCAGTTCGGGTGGACCCGTGACTCTTCTCCCAAACAGAGGTGACTTCCCTGGGGTAGACCTCACCATGCTGAACACACTCACCCGAAGGGACAGCAACACCAGTACCATCAGCTCTGCCTACCTGAGCAGCCGCCGCTCCTCGGGCATCTCCCCATGCTTCTCCAGCCGCAGGTCCAGCGAGGCATCGCAAGCGGAGGGCCGGCCCCAGAATGTGAGCGTGGCTGACTCCTATGACCCCATCTCCACCGATGCCTCACGCAGGTCCAGTGAGGCCAGCCAGAGTGACGGGCTGCCCAGCCTGCTCAGCCTTACTCCTGCCCAACAGTACCGCCTCAAGGCCAAGTACGCCGCGGCCACCGGAGGGCCACCGCCCACGCCATTGCCACACATGGAGAAGCTCAGCCTGAAGACCAGAATGGCCCTGCTCGGGGACAGCCGGGAGTCTGGAGTGACTTTGCCTCCAGTGCACCCTCCTCGGAGATGCAGTGATGGGGGAGCCCATACTTATGGCCGGCGCCATCTGCTCCCACATGATGCCCTGGGGAACAGTGTAAGGAGGGCCAGTGACCCAGTGAGGATGGCTTCTGAGAGCCTGCAACCACCCAGGGCCCCACGCTTTAGCAGCCTCAACAGCTTCAGTCCTCCATCTGCCGAAAAGCGGAACCTGGTGCTGCAGAATTATACTCGGCCTGAGGGCAACCAGCCGCGTCCCTTCCATGTGTCCCCCTGTCCTCCCAGCATCACGGAGAACATCACGCTGGAGTCCCTGACCATGGATGCTGATGCCAACCTGAACGATGAGGATTTTTTGCCTGACGATGTGGTGCAGTATTTAAACTCCCAGAATCAAGCAGGATATGGGCAGCACTTACAGAGTGCCATCTCAGAGGACAGCAAAGGACCCCACGGGTCAGGTGACTTTGACCCATCTGGGCTGCCAGAGAGCCATGCTGGCCAACCGTTCCGTTCCTTGGAGCAGCCAGGCATGGAAGGCAGCAAAAGTGACCTGCCTATTCAGTGGAACGAAGTGAGCTCAGGAAGCGCAGACCTGCCCTCTTCCAAGCTAAAAGGCAGCCAGCGCTCCACAGTACAGCAAGCTCGGGCCTTCGGACTGTACGGCGGCATGGTGGTCCCCCCGCAGAACTCGTGGAGGGTTGGCCCGGGCCCAGGTGGGGGATATCAGGGCCTTGGGGAAAATGGCAGCGCCTACAGTAGTGACCTGGAGCCCTTGGCCATGCCTGCTGGCACCAGTGCCAGCCCCGGTGGAAATGCCTTCCCTACATACCCCTGTAAGGCCCAGCAGTATGTGAACTGTGTGGCCAGGCAACCTGTCCCTCCTAGGACACTAGACAGTACCTGCAGTGCTGGGATTCAAGGGTCCAAGCTGAAGAGTGCCACTGTGCACGGGAATGGGGGTCCTCTGGATTTTGTCATGCCGGTGGCACCAGGCGAATCAGCTGGCATCACAGTGAGTGGCATGCAGACCCCAGAGCCTCTGGGACAGGGCTGCCTCCCTCACCAGCTCCTCGGGGACAGTGTGCAGCAGCACCAGGGGGCAGGCCGCGCCGGGCAGCAGGTGCTTGGGCAGGCCAGTGCTACCTCACACATCAGTTCCTACCAAGGGCCAGAGGGCTGCCTGCCCGGGACCCACGGAGTCAGCTGCCAGCTGTCTGGCCTGGCAGGGGTTAGGAGCTACCAGTCCTGTGTCAGCTATGGGGGCATCCGGCGCCAGGCTATGCCAAGGGCCAACCTCATGCTTCAACAAGGACAGCTCAGTGACACAAGTCAGACCTGCAGGGTGAACGGCATCAAGACAGAGATGCCTGGGCAGCCCATGCAGCTCTGTGCCAATGTGCAGAATTACTCTGGTCAGTTCTATGACCAAACTATGGGCTTCAGTCCACAGGACACTAAAGCTGGCTCATTCTCCATGTCCAGTGCCAGCTGTCTGCTACAGGGGGCAGGCACAGAAAACTCTGAGTTACTATCCCCAGGTGCTAACCAGGTGACGAGTACTGTCGACAGCCTTGACAGCCACGACCTTGAAGGGGTGCAGATTGATTTTGATGCTATCATAGATGATGGGGACCATGCCAGCCTGATGTCAGGGGCCCTGAGCCCAAGCATCATTCAGAACCTTTCCCATAGCTCCTCCCGCCTCACCACACCGAGAGCCTCCCTCCCTTTCCCAGCCTTGTCTGTGAGCACCACCAACATGGCGATTGGGGACATGAGCTCTTTGCTGACCTCCCTCGCAGAAGAAAGCAAATTCCTTGCAGTCATACAGTAGGCATTAGGCAAGAAGGACTGCGAACAGATGCAAAACCTTAGGAGTTGAAAGACTGAACTGACTCCGTGTTGGCTGGTTGGATTTGGTTTTTTGTTTTATTTTATTTTATTTTATTTTTTTTTAGTTCTGTATGTATTTTAGTAATGTCATCTCACCACACTGGGATGTGTTTCAAGTATATTCCTTTTATGGAAAAGGACTCTGAAAACCCCTAAGGTATTCTAGGGAGAAACTGTCTTCCATTTCAGTTTTGGATCAGTATTGTGACACTAAAACCACCCTCTTTTCTTCTTAACTGTAAGCCCACCCCTTTTATAGTAAACCTATGTAAATGTGTGCTGTGCGGGTTCTTTCTTTTTAGAAGAGAAGCCAAATTTGAAAGGGTTGTACATGTTTCTCTGTTACTCCCAAGAACTAGGAGTTGGTGTGCTTGTGACCACAAGGTCATTTGTCCAGACTCTTTGTAATTCCCCTTTACATATGCTCAATGTTTGGAGTGTGTGTGTGTGTGTGTGTGTGTGTGTGCACGTGTGTGTGTGTGTGTGTGTGTGCGCGCGCATGTTAAATTCCCACATTGGGCACAAGAATCAGAATGTGGATAGTGAGTTTGATCATCATTTCAGGGTGCATAGATAGATTTTATGTGCTCCCAACCCCAGTGTAATTCAGGTTATGCTCTCCACAGGGCACGTCAGTGGATAGGTGAGGCGCTTGCAGGCGAGCCCCTCAGCTCCCGCTTTGTGCGCTTCCATGAGTCTTTCACTTCCGTAAGTGTGCTTTGGGCTTATCCATGTGGTCAGTTCTCAGCTATCTCTCTTCCTTCTCTCTGTAGCTTGATGAATATTCGCTGCTGCTTAGCCCTGCAATGAGGCAGAACAGGCAGTTGGTGATGCTGAGGCACATCGCTCCTTCTTTCCGTTCTCCTAAAAAGTTTGATAGGTGATAGTTTGAAGCAAGAGGGTAGAATTAGTTTGGAGGATACTTGAGGGTTAGCTGTATTGATTAGTTTCATCTCTTTCCCACTGTCATAGATCACTAAGGATTGATTATCTGTAGCTCTACATATATAGGTATTTAAACAACCCCACACCACAATCGGCTATACATTAACATTTATTAACTCCACTACAATGAAGGAGTCTGTCTATTCTGTCTTATTTTTTAAGAGATTTTTAAAAACTTAGCCCTAAAAGAAAAAGCACCTATATATGGATATCAAGAATAAATCAGCTCATCCAATTTTAGCATTTGACAATAGGAAGGTAGAAAGGAAGGAAAGGAAGGAAGAAGGGAAGGAAGGAAGGAAGGAAGGAAGGAAGGCAGGCAGGCAGGCAGGCAGGCTTTTAGTAGCTGTGTGGGTACCATTGTTTACATTCTGTCCACTGAGTGCTGCACTCATTTAGAAGTTCAGTTTTATACACTGTCCTTTGTATGGCCTTGTATCTGTGCTTCTGTTTTGGGTTAAAACATTTAAAGGTTGAAGAAGTATAGCTACTTCCCATGTGCATTTGATACACCTAAAAGCCATACTATGTGTACACAAAGAAGATGTGGATTATCCACCACACTACTTTAAAAACATGTAAACTATTACAATATAGTATTAAGACTTAAACTACCTACAGCATCCTTTCCCCATTCATCCTTGGAGTTGGATTTACCCAGAGTGATTGATGCTCCAGCCATGTGGCTTTTCCCCTTAATTACTGCCATTTTATTTACCAGTAAACTAAAGTCAAGTGAAAGGAAGTGTTTTTCAAAGGCTCTTTAACAGCAGCTTGTTTTTTCATGTTTACTTTTTCCAATTTGAGCCCAGAATCACAGCCTGGAGATAAAATGGCCACACAGGGCTCTGTGGCTTGGCTGTGAAGTTTGCTATGCCCCTGCTTCCTGCAGTTTCACTGCACTTAGGCCCCACACCCTGCTGTCTTCCCCAGGGAGCCCCTTTCGAGTCAGAGAAGGTACCCCATTTGGAACAGTCCACAAGCAAAAGACAGCTGCTGATCTGAGCTCAGGGGAGTAGAGTCTCTACCACTTTTCTGCTAAAAAGCCAGACTTCATCTCTGTGTCAGACAGGTCGCCTGCCCGTCACAGTATTAGTGCTGCGTCCCCAGACTCTCCCTGTCCTGCGAGTCTCAGTGTCCAGGCCTTCACATGCTGATTGGGTTTTGCCCAAGCTCTTTCCTTCCTTTGTTTTTTTCCCTCTGCTTTTAGAGTAATCTCTGAGTTTACCTCCTTCTACAATTTTTCTTTCTTTTCCTTGTTTCCCTTGCTGCCTCCTGTTGTGTCACAGGAGACACGATTCAGCTCAATATTTGGCTTTTCTCAGTGTGGACATTTCAGAAGGAAGCAAGAAAGGAGGGAGGGAAGAAGAAAGTGGACCGGCCAGGGATTCCCGTGATCTGCGCAACTGTGCAATGGAAGGAAAGTCTTCGGAGGTCACTTAGAAGTGTCTACGACGACACAGGGCCTCCGTGCACCTGCTGTCTCCTGTTGCAGGCCCCACCCACAGCCTCTACCACCCCCCACCTATGCATTTAGGAAACTACACCGCACTGACTGACATCACTGTTTACTCTTTAGTAAAATGCAAGCTCATACGCGGTACTCTGGTTTGACATCTGTGTTAAACTTGTTTTTAATCTTTGCAGCCATCATTTTATTTTTATAAAGAGCAAATCGAACCACCCCCTGCTCCTTACATGACCTCTGAGTTTTGATTCTTGCAGTATATGTGCCTTATTTTTTGTTAATCTTGTCAGTGAGCGGGACCAGTGGCTGGTGCCGCCCAGCCAACACTTCCAGGCCATGTGCTCAGCGTCCGGCGAGGGAAGGGACGCTGGATGGGAAGGGAGGGTGCGCAGGATGGAGCCGTCCGAGATGTCTCGTGTCCTGGTTTCCTGTGTTGCTCTGAAGTGACAGGAGGATGTTCTTTTCTGACAAGTTACCCTTGTGTATCCTGCAAATGTGTAAGATAAAATACAAGTTCATTTTGTTTGTTCACCTTTTTTAGGTTTTTTAAAAAAATAAATGTGTAATCCTTTTTTAAAAGAAACACATGTAAATACATTTAAGTATTGTAGGCATAGTGTTCCGACGTGAGCAGCCTGGGCCTTCCTCCGAGAAGCCCGCAGCCCTGTGCTGCGTGCCCAGCTCCAGCCCCGGGAGCTGCAGCACAGCCGCAGGTGAACCTTGCCTTGGCTTTCAGAACCACTCGGTCCTTTTGTAACAAAGAAGAGAGAAAAACAATGTTTCTTACAATGTCAATAAAAGCTCTTTGTACTGAAATTTCTCTTGGGTTGTGCCTTTAATTCCTAGCTGGAGGGAGAAAATGTTTGCTTCACAAAAATCTAGGGCCCATGTTTGGATCCCCCAGCCCACCTCATGTAGACTGAGGGTTTTGCCCTGGGACCTGGCATCCACCTTCTTCAGATGGGGACAGTTGTCAGCATGCAGCGCTTGGGATGTGAGGGTGTGCCTGACACATGAAGAGATTGGGGGTGCTACTGCAGTCATCACCGGTTTTTGTTTTGGGGTTACTTTTTTTCTTTTCAATTTTGGTGGGGGGCAGTTCTGAGGACTCAGGGCCTTCTACACGCTGGAACCCTCCTGCTGAGCTGTGCTTTTAATGTGATCTCACTGTCTGGCTTTCTGGGTCTATGTCCGTCTTTGTCTCTCCCCTACTGTCTCTTCCTCTCTCCCCAGTCTCCCCTCTTTTCTCTCCCTCCCTCTTTCTCCCAGGTCTTCCTATATTGCTCAAGGGTGGCCTTGAACCCAGTAGTACTCCTTTCTCAGCTTCCTAAGCACTGGAGGTGACAATTGTGTGCAGCTGGTTCTGACTGTTGTTTTGTTTTCCAAATGAGTAAGAGCACTCACCGAGTTCAGCAGCCAACAACCTAAGTTACCCTTTTATATATGTTATCCTGGCACTTTAGCCATACCCTAGCCCACTAAAAATCTGCGCTGATAAAGCCCTACTCTTCATGTGGTGCTTAGTGACCACCTTTGTCAGAAACACTAGCCATTGGCTTTGTTTGTATATTAGCCCTCCCACTGCTTGATACACCACCAAACACACCCATAGAGGAGAGGTTCAGTTTGGCTCATGGTTTCAAATGATTCAGTCCAGAGCTCCAAAGAGAAACCTGGCAGAAGGGTGTGGTGGAACAAAAAAAATCTTAGTCCACTGTGCCCACAGGAGGCAGAGTAGAGGAAGAGGCCCAGAGACAAAGGAGCAAGGGCCCAGATGAAAACCTCAGAGGTCACACCTCCACAACCTACCCAGACACACCAAGGAGCATGTCTTACTAATCTGTTCATCATGTCTTAATTAATGATGCTGACATGTCAGGAGTAAGGGTCATGGCTTGTCACCTTGCAGGATATTGTTTAGATCATTCACAGTTCCAGAAAGGGCTCCTTTCTTTGTCAGCAACACCTTGTCTTGGTAATGTCCATCTTAGGAGGAAGTTACAACTGAGAAGGGTAAGAATGCAGGCTGTGGGTGTCACAGAGTTACAGGAGAGCTGGGGCCCTTGTGTAAGAATCCACATACAGGCACCCTATCCTGTCTTCTGGGGGCCTTATGCCCTGTGCATGACAAATCTTTGCCTTCCCATCCCTTCACAGGGTTTCCCCAACCCTAAGAATGCTTCATGCTTTCCTGACTCGGGAGAAAGAATTTGTGCCCATCCATCCAGCACACTCTGCTTTCACACCAAGAGCCCTCCTGTAAGGTGTCCAAATGAATCCTGAAAATGGCAAGAAAATAGGAATTTATAGCCTGCTTCCAGTATAAAATGTCAACTCCCAAAGATGCCTGTCATATGGCATGTCACACTAAAAGAAATCAAGAGAAATGAGGTTGATAAGAAACAAAAGAATAAAGGATGCCCCCAGGAAGAAGGCAGAGAATGTAGATGCCTTTAATCCTGGTGAGCTGCTGCTGGGTACAGCTCACAGCTTTGCTGTTCACAGATGCCTCCATGGAGGGCATGGGAAAGAAACAGTCTGGGGTAGTATGAGGAAGCGACGGTTTATTTGATCATTCATAAAAAAAAAAACAAAAAACAAAAAAAAAAACTACTTTTAGTAATTTGTGGAATTTAAAAACATTACTCAAGAATACAATAACCTGATAAAATGACCCATTACTAAATATTCCTCTCCCCCCACAACAAAGTGATTGATTGATTGATTGATTGATTGGTGTTTCCCTTTCAGTTTAACTTTGGAGTGTATTTCCAACTCCAAACATAACTTGGGCTCATCTTTAATATTAGTTGTATTTTTCAAAATTTAATTCTTCATATACCTTGTTTATGCCTTCTCTATCCAGGTAGTCAAACTCTTTAAAAGATTTTAGAAATATTGATAAAATTAAATTGTTTCCTTTCCAATGTTTTTTTTTTTTTTCTGTACAATTGTAACTGCAACTAGATTGGACTAGTAGTGATTCTCTTGTTTACAGCCTCCCAACAGCTGGGATTACAGGCGCACACCACACGCCCAATCTCTATGACATTTTGTGATCACAGGCATTAGTTTGTAGTCATGTATCAAAGATAATGGGTTTCAGGTCTCACAGATTTTCTCCCCTCTCTGAATTTTCACCTAATGTACCTCCAACCTCCCCACTGCTAATTTAGTGGTAGATTTTGATGGATTCTGCCTTCAGAGAGCTTGCAGTATCTGAGCCATGAGACAAACACTGTTGACAGGATCTCTTAATTCAGCCATTGTGCCATGTCATATCCCACTCACTTCTCTTTATAATGACTGAAGTAGCAAATGAAGAAAACACAATATGAGGGCTGGCCAGATAGCTCAGCGGACTAAAGTGCCTGCTTAGGTAGGCTCAGGAACTAGGGTTCAATCCTGGGCATGCCATGTTAGCCCAGCCCCCAGGACACACTGAAACAGTGATTGAGACTGGGCTTGGTGGCACACATCTATAATCCCAGTTCTTGGGAGGCTAAGAACAGAAGGATCGCTATAATCTGATCAGTGTATTGAGACTCTGTAGACCCTGTACTAAAATACATAAAGAAAAAAACCACAGTGTACCCATCAGTGCCCAGCAGGGCAGACATGGGCAAACCCCCAAGGAGATGGCATGCAGAGGTAGAGGATGTTCAGGGCAGAGTTCCACTCCAGACAGCGCCTGCTTGATGTGGGGACTCAGCCTTGATACTACTGGCATTTTAGGCGAGGCGATCATTTATTTAGGACACTTATCATTTGTGACTCTGGGATCGTAAGGGGTGGTGTTCCAAGTCAGTGCTCTACAGATGACTGGCATCTCTTCAGGTTACGATGCCCAACATCTCTAGCTACTGCTGAATGTCCTATAGATGGAAATTTACTCTGAATTGAAAACCGCGCTTTATGGGATGGAAATGCACAGATGTACCGCAGGCAGGGCCCCGGGAGGGCCTCCAGACTTGGGAGGTTTTGGTCTGCGGGTGACAGAGAAAGACAAAGAGCACCATTGCTGGACACAAGAGTAGCATGGAAAGAGGACTGAGAAACACCAGTCTCAGGGACCAGGAGAGAGGCCATGGACATCGAGAAAGATGAGTGAGGAAGGAGGTAAGAGAAGAGGAGAGTGGGATTTGGTAGCTTCTTTCAAGAAGCCTGCCACACTGCAGAGTACTCAGGATGCCAGCCCCCGTCAGTGGCAAGTTAGTCCTTCACGCTCCCACTATGAACAGACAGCCTGGCCGGAGAAATCACGGCGTGATACTTCTCTGCTGCAAGAGACACAGCACGATGCCAATCGTCACCAAGGTGGAGAAATGTATGCTTCACGAGGTGACACACACTAACATGTCAAGGACAGGGGGAGAGAGAAATTGAATTTTTCTTAATGGTTGTTGCCTCCTCCCCCACTCTTCTTCTTCCTCCTTTTTTACCCTTCTCTTCCTCTTCACTGTTGCCTCCAGCTCCTTTTCCTTTTTGCCCTCTTCTTTGCTCTTCCTTTCTCTTTCCCTCCCTTCGTCCTCACCCAAGTGTCTGTAAAGGACTTGAGTGTGTTTCTCAACACACTCAAGTAGGGAAGAAACAGAGGAAAGGAAAGTTTGCTATTGAGTGCTCCATACAGACATGGGAACCAGTTGGACCCATTCTCCAGCACATCCAGGAGGTGAGGATCTACAGCAAGGACCGGGGCAGGTATGGATGTGGAGAACAAATCGTGCAACTGAGAGAATGCAAGGACGACATAGACCTACGAGGACACAGCAGAGGAGTGCAGGACAGACTCAGAGGGCACAGAACGCTGCTCTGGGTGTCCTCCGCAAGGCCCCTGCAGAGGAAGAGACCATTAGCAGGGCCCTCACCCCACCAGCAATGAACCCAGCAAGGAGGCGAGAAGCTGCATGGAATTCCTAGTTAGCCCTGTAGAGAGGCTACTATTACACACTGTTTTGCACTCCAGAAAGGCAGTGACAAAACCATTTTCTGGGTCTTAATCTCTGCAGGCTTTGCCCACCCTTCTTTCTTCCTCCCACATCCTTTCTCCTTGAGGCTTCCTCCCCAGCTGCAGATGAGAAAGTTAGAGAAGAAGGGGCGTGGCCAGTAGCCAGCCACACCGGAAGGGGCAGTGTCATGAACATGAGGCTTCCTTTCCTGCAGCCTCCTGTCAGCACTGAGAACTTCTGCGTCAGCCAAACATTTGCCAAGATGACATAGGAGTGCGTGTACGCTGATGGTTTTCCCAAACTGTTGGTCTCACAGTGCTACTTTTTCATTGTTCTATCCAAAGAAAGGTTCTCAAAGTAGAGACAGTGACTACCTGACCACATCCTTGGAGCCTTGGGATGACAGTAAGAAAGAGACATCCCAGCAATCATGTCCATCTTGGTCCCAGGAGTAGAGCTCTTGGAATAAACCCAGACATAAGGGACAACAGAAATATACAGTATGTATTTAAATAAAACATTATTTCAAAAGAAGACAGGTTGCTGTGAATTCCTCCCAAAGTGTTCTCTCTGTGTGTTTAAACACACCTACATTCCTTTTTGCCAGAAGCAGTCCTCTTTCATGAATGCCTTTGTGTGAGCAAAAATGTGGTGAATGGTGCCACCAGTTCTGTCCAACCAACAGAAAGACTCAGAGACAGGACAGTGTGCCATCATCCACCTTATTCACTGCATCTGGCACCTTCCACCATCTGGCTCTTCTCCAAATTCAGAGACCATGAAAAGTAGAAATTGTGAATGGATTCAGGTTATGGGGACAGCTGGGATAGCGCAAGTAAAGTTGCTCACACACAGGGGCTTCCAGAACTGCTTCAGAAGGGATAGGAAGGATGGGGCAAGTATGTGTGAAGTGGGGAGGGGCAACTGGAAGGGGACTCACAGCGCTGAAGCTTTTAATTTTTGCTGTAATAATTTCTTTTTATTTAAACACAGTTTTTCCACTCACCCCAGTATGCACTTGGTTGTATTTATGAGCCAGGCTGTCACTCTTGGTGTTTTGTTAACACCCTGCCTGACAGCTGTTGAGCTTATATAACAGAGGGGGTCAGGGGAAAGGAGAGGAGGGAAGGTACAAGAGTACTTGTGGTTTCCTTGCTTCCCTGCATACAAGAAGCTCTGCCCCCCCAGGGACCCTAAGGAGCAGTGGGAAGAGAAAGTGCTTGCCTGTCCCAAGGAACAGAGCACAGCCTGTCTTGAAAACTTCTCTGCTCTGGGTGAGTGCTCTTCTCCCGCAGCTGGGAAGCCTCTTGTGCTGAGAAGTTCCAGGGGCCCACATGTTCCATGGCTACAAGATGGTCTGCAGCTCCGGGTAGCTGGCAGATGCAAACCTCCAGCGCTTCAGGGTGTGTGGAGCCAAGCGCACTGTGGAGGTGTGATTCACTGAGTTCCCAGAGGAAGGGGACGAGGCCAGCTGGCAGAGGATGGCTGAGCAGCCAGGCCAAGGAATTCCGTTGCTGTTTGGATGGAGACAAGCATCCAGCTACCTCCCTCCTCCTCCTCCTCTTCCTCCTCTTCCTCCTCTTCCTCCGCCTTCTCCTTCTTTGCCTCCTCCTCCTGGCTGAGGTGGAGAGCTGGACACCAGCCAAGGACTGGGGAAAGGAAACAAGGAACAGAACGGCTTCACTCAGGACCAAGAGCAGAGGCCTGTGGCTGGTGTTTCTAGTGACTCAAGAAATATCCATATGTCCATTTGGAGATGATTCTGATGCACCCCCAAACACACACAGGGAAATTGTTCTAATAAGCACTGAACTTGTTAGGAAAGAAAAATAATACTGGCTGACAAATAAACAAAAATAACACAATATATGTCACAGCCCAAAGATGACCTGTGTGCCCAGAGGGAGAGATTTCTTTCCCCTGTACCTTGAGTACCTCAGGATCTCTGGGTGACAAATTATAAAATTATTGCTCAAATCTTCCTAGGTACACTACTCTTATGAAAGTCTTTGGGCTGTGAGCTCAGGCCCAATGACACCTCCCATTTGATCCTCATCTTTCCAAAGATGAAGTCATGAAACACCATGATAAATATGTCCATTGAAGTTTGTGCAAAGAACAAAAACCAAAGTTCCTATCTGAGCTTCCTGCCTTACAAGCTTAGATCAATGTGTCACTTGAACTGAGGTTAAGGGCCAGCATCCTTCGTTACCTAATTCTGGCTTTCTCTCATATTCCTTTTTAAAAAATATTTTTAATCTTTTATTTAATTATTTGGTACAGGGTCTCGCTATGAAGCTCAGACTCATGGTGATCCCCCTATCTCAGCCTCCTCAGTGCTGGGATTTCAGGTGTGGGCCACCATGCCTGGTTTTGGGGCTGGCATGGTACGTCCGGGGTTCTAGGGCAAGCACAGCATCCTGTAAAAGTGATCAAACCCGGGTTCTTAAGCATAAAAATGAAGTATAAGAAGTAAAGCCATGCTGTTAAGTTGAGCTGTAGGGGACTCAGGTCA